>CAAKHF010019730.1:37136-62918 GCA_901007745.1 Hippocampus kuda | reverse complement strand
CACAGGGAGGCCGGAGCTGGAATCGAACCCGGTACCTCTGCACTGTGAAGTCGACGTGCTAACCACTGGACTACCGGGCCGCCCAAAACAAAAAAATTAAATAAAAATACAAGGCATTACTGGACTGGTGTGTAGATGAAACTCCTCAACTCACCTCGACATAGCTCCTTGATACCAAGATGGCAGCAAAGGCCTACGCATGGCTCAATGAAACTCCTCAACTCACTTCATGCATAGCTCCATCACACCCAAGATAGTGGAAAAGCTCTATAGTCGTGCATTGGAAACCGATGTGAATTGACGCAAGCCTAAAATGTAGTCATAGTACAACTTTTGGACACGGCGAGTTATTAAGATCCTTTGCACTCCACCCCCACCCCGACTCCTTCTTTACTTTGGAGTTTTCTCTCCGAGTCAGACGGCTTTATCGAGCTGGGGTCCCCACGAATAGTTTGAAGCGGAAGCAAAGATACGGGAGTAGTGGAGGCGGGCGCGAGTGTCACGCTTGCCTGTGCGACAACAGCCCCTCCAAGTCCATCACATTTCCTCAAAGGTGACAGCGAGTCGCGGTTGGGGTGAAAGAGTTTCTGAAGAAAAGGCCACGCCAATCAATCCCTAACATCTGTTCTCAATGGGAAGCAATATTTCTCCTTTTACCTCTCAATAATTGCGCTTAATGCCGTGAAGTACCTTATCATGAGGCCGACGGCAAAAGACAGGCCTGTTGCCTAGGCGACGCCGAAAGCCATTGGTTTCCTTTTCAGCCGGATAATGAACTTCCCTCCTCGCCGTGTCACTCCCTGCACTCCGGCACCGCATTCAACCGCGCTCCGAGCGTCCTTGAGATGCCTCATCTCATCCGCCTCAACCCCGAACAGGGGAGGACAAATAAATAAATAAAAAGAGAGAGGTGGGGGTGGGGGGACGTTCAATAAATGCATCACTTAGGGCCAAGGTGAGGGCTTTTCATGATCATTACAGTGTCATTTTTAGTAATGCGATTACCTAATTTCTAAGGAAAATATGCAATTAAAAGAACTGCTTCATTAAAAAAAAAGTGTGCTCTAAAAAATGCTCTAATACAACTTGAACAAATAAAAACATTTTGTTGTCTTTGTTACAGCTGTCAGAATAATCTTGACAGTCGTACATAATTACAATGATCTATGAAAAAATATTCATCGCTCTCCCAACCCATGTCGTACCGATAATTTGATTTTTGTGAAACCACCAAGCCTTAGGAAAATCTACCAATCAGATACAGAGGGCAGTCGTACACTTGCATGGACATTAATGGCCAGTTACTGGCACCAACTCGAGGCCTAGCGCTGACCTGTTGCCTTGTCATACCATAAAATGGAGTACTTCAATAACAATTAAGGCCATCACTGTGAAGCTTATTTTTTGTAAGTGTTTGTCCGGGAAGGTGCAAAAAAATGATTGACACACTGTAAGTTGTCTCTGACTGGTTCTTTTGTTTTGGTTTTGGAGCGCAGAGTTTTCTTACACAGACTTATTTACTTTTTTACCCCATTTCTGCCGCATAAAGAAATGTGAAAATGCATCTTGAAGGTCCTCCTACTAAATGGACTTAAAGCTGATGGAAATGTATTTTGCTGTGAATACATGGCGAGGCGAGGCTATTTGCGCTGAATAGACGTCTGGCACGTGCTCCCCACAGCCAATTTATTTTCTCATACTTGTGGAAGGACACAAAAAGGAAACATGTTTTTTTTTTCTCCCACAAATGTCACAAATCAAGTTTTTGATCATAATAGTCCATGTCCTTGAGTGCAGAAATCTGAGAACATCACATCCTTTTCTTACTGCCATCTGCAGAATAATAATATTAAAAAATATTAGTACTAAAAACCGATGTGATTTCAAAAGTAAGCCTGAAAGGAAAACAATAATTAAAGAGCCATTTTCACATTTTTCTAGCATTCATCAGTTCATGCGCTGCTGATGTGTGGTTACATATCTACAATATAATCTAAAACCATTCAAATCCCCTGAATGCCATTACAGTGTGTTTGTGCTCTAATGGAATGCATTTACTGGTTATATCCTTCCTTTAGTTAAACATACACACATGATATGTGTAAGATATGTGTAATAAAATTCAGTAACAAAGCATTGTATAATTTGACCTTTTTAATGACACCTGCACATTGTCATAGCCGAGGAACAAGTAATTGATTTTTAATATTATCATGATCATGATTATTAATAATAATAAAAAAAGAACATTAAAAAAGAAAGCGGAAAAAAAGAACAAACAAACCAAAACACGACATCCTACATTTACATTCAAACTCTTTTTTTTTTTAAAAAATGGCGTCCAATAGTGAAACCATCACAAAAAAAGTCATAATTCATATAGCATTTCATCACCACACCACCAGGGGGTGGAGCTGAGCTGTTATTGCAGTGAATATTCACACAAGTGGAGTGACAGTGTAAAAGGGAATTCAGCCAAACAAGATGTTGGAGTACATTTGTCCAAGCTATATCAAATGACATTTTTGGATCATCAATTCTTGGGAAAATATCTTCGGACATGTCCCGTCTGATGTCTCAGTTCAAAGTTGGAGTGAAATATACCTTGAAATATACATTAAATATACCAGTATGTTAAACCATTAAATAATTACACATTGCTCATTTGGTATTTTATGGTCGTGTTATGTCCACAGTGCATTGGTTAAGTTCGCCATTTTTTTCCCAATACGGCACGAGCTTCTGTCTTCGAATACCCCGGGGCATTATGGGGGTGGGGATCAATTTTTGGGTGATTATACCAATACCAATAAATTTGTAAATTAAGGAAGTCAACATTGTTTATCTTTAAATACGCTCGAACGTACTCGCAAGTACGTTTGAACGCATTTGCCAGTCAAAATATTTGTACTCCATATTGGCAGCATTGCTAATACTGTAGTACAGCCTTGTGGCATCTGGTCAATAGAGGGCGCCGCCTCACTCCTGATGCGAGTGTGTGTCTCTTTTTTTATGTTAATAATGAGTAGATTTGTTTCAATTATCTCTGGTGTCTGATTTCTTGACATACTTACCATACCGGTATGGGGTGCTCAGATCCCTCAATACAGCTCATCAATACAGTAATTAGGACCATAGGGTTATTTTAGGCACACATCATAACACAGCCAAGACCACAACAAGATGCATATTTGCGTAATTTAATGTGATCAAATCAAGACGGGAAGGTAGGTATTGGCTGAATACTGACAAAAGTTTCAACACCACTTTCCAAGTCCCAAAGCTAATGGAGGAATCGTGTGTAGGAGGTTTGGAGGAGACAGTTCCAGATACTTAACGTTCCACTCCCTGTTTGCGCCCCTCGTTGAGAAAGGAAATTAACAGATGTCAAAGTGAAAGACAAAAACAGCTGGCACCTGCGTGGCAAACGTTCTATGCAGTTCATTGGTCACAACATTAGGGACACCTTCAAAATATGTTTCCCAAACAAAAAGGATGCCCTTACAAGGGTATCCATATTTTGATACAGTCAGGGGGCGATTCAATGAACAACATGCTTATAATTGCGGTTGTAGACGTGCACTGCTCAAGATAGTGTTTTAGTTACTATTTTGAGCTACATGAGGAATTTTACTTCGTTATGTTTTGCTAAGGTCACTGTAAAGTGAAAATGAACATGTCTTGACAATTTGACACAAAGCAGAGAAGAGTATTGTTAGCAACTGCGCCAAACTTGAATGATTTAAAGCACTGTCGTTGTTTTGTTTTTTTTAAATTAAGCTTCAAAAATTGTGAAAAATCAAAGTCATTGTCTCTGCTCTCAAATGCTGTGCATCGAATGCATGAAACCACATCATGCTTAACTATCAACTGTCAGTCAAATGCCACTGATGCGATCTGGAAAATTCTTAAGCCTTCATATAACGCCATTTGAACCGCGAAAATAAGCCTGCTTAAAGCCTCAGTGGCTGGAAGATAAACCAATGGTTCAGCGTGATAATGAGTCACTCTAGAGCAGCCACGCAAGTGCAAAGCCCTGGTCCATACTGTCATAAATGGACTATCTCCCCCCCCTCCCTCACTGTTTTGCTTTTGTCTCTTTGACGTGCACAAACTCACAGCCAACAATGAGATGCTCTAACGCACCGACGTCAGCAGACGATCTGAAGGGAAGATGTATCTTTGACTTGCAGGTAGCAAGTCAAAGGTAGCGAGCAAACTGCAATTGTGCTGGACAACCACTGATGTGAACGAGGGCATTCAAGTTTTGATATCAGAGGGTTGACTCATGCTTGGACTAAGTTGTGTCATCCGGCCCAATTTAGCACAGCTCCAAAAAGGAAAATTGAAATGGTGCACGCTTAAAACTACTGGGTTAAAACAACCCAGATTGGATGAAATATCCAACCCAGTCCTGGATCCAAAAGGAATCAAGCCAATGCTTGGAATTTCATACCCAGCACATTGACTCAGTACAGTAGGTCAACATTTTGATTCAACAAGGGGTACAACTACCTGCACTGATGAGTTAAAGTTACCAAGAAAGAGGTTACCAAGTTATGAGCATAACTTTGGTTAAAAATATAACACCAATTTTATTCAAGGAAGAAGAAACCTGACAGAGATTAACAGAGTAAGTCACTCGCATATGGTTTGGCCCACTTTTGACACCAGATGCCCTTCCTGATGCAACCCAACCATTTTTATCGAGGCTTGGGACCGGCAGTGGCTAGGAACCCGCGTATGGCGTCAAGGTTCTTGCCGAGCGTCCCAAATGGATGTTAGCGTTCAGCCAGGATTTGAATCCAATCCTGGTGTCTGAAGTCTGTTTTTTCCATTTCGTCCTTGCAGTCTATTCAAGTTAATGTCAAGGGCTACACAGGTTACACCCTGGGATTCCCACCAGCCAGTCGCAGAATTTACTCCGCTGTCAGTACAAACCAAAAAAACGATAGTTCCATTTTCTACAACTTCTGCGATTCGCTGTTGGCTTTTACGTCCAAGCTCTTGTAGACCAGAGCGATGCTTGTGTTCCTATTGGCCGGAGCCTGAGTGAACGTTTGGCTCCTGTTGGCCTGCCTTCTCCCTGTCAGCACAGAGAGCAGCTTGGCACGGTAGTGGTCGCCGGCCAGAAAGTACAAAATGGGGTCGATGCAGCTGTTGACACTGGCGAGCGGCCTGGTGATTTTGTAGGTGAAGTTTACGATGTTGAGGGTGTGGCAATCCAGCTCCAGCACGCGGGCAGCGTAGTAGATAGTGCGTGTGACGTGGAAGGGCACGAAGCTGATGGCGAAGACGATCAGCACCACCACGATGAGCTTGACGGACTTCTGCCGCGACGCCGGGTTGGCCGACAAGCCCTGTCTGGGCCGGCACAGTGTGTGCGCCATCTTACAGTAGCACGCCACGATGACCAAGAAGGGCACGCCAAACAGAAGCGCCATGACGGCCGAGCTGTAGTCCACATATTCCTCAAAGGAATCCTGGCTGGTGGTGTCATGGCACAAGGTGTCGTTGTCTCGCCTGGAAGTGGTGACAAACACCAAGTTGGGAACCAGGCAGACGACCACCGCTGCCCACACGGCGGCGCACGCCAGGTGGGCGTGGCGGGGTTTGATCAGGCTGAGTGCCTTAATGGGGTGGCAGATACCCATGTAGCGGTGCAAGCTGATGCAGGTGAGCAACAGGATGCTGCAGTAGAGGTTGGCGTAGAAGAGGAAGCGCACTATTTTGCACGCCGCCACGCCAAAGGGCCAGTGGCTGCGGTTGGCGTAGTAGTAGATGAGCGTGGGCAGCGACAGCACATACAGGAAGTCAGAGAGCGCCAGGTGGAACATGAAGATGGCGCTGGGGTTCCACGGACGCATCTTGACAAAGGTCCACAGTGCGGTGGCGTTGAGCACCAAGCCCGCCACGAAGACCAGCGAGTAGGAGACGGGTAGCAGGATGTACTTGAACTCCTCGTCAAAGCGGCAGCTGGCGTTGAAGATGGATGTGAACGTTACAGACTGGTTGATCGCCCCAGGGATGTATGCCGGCGTTGCCATGGTGACCGCTGGTCTCCCGCATCCAGTCAGGAGGTGTTGAAGGAAACATCAGAGGATGAGGAGGTCCTGAGGCACACACATGGAAGAAATGTTCACATAAATTGGATCCCAGGTTATGATAGTTAACGAAAACTAAATACTGTACAAAAGTACACCGTACTACAAAATAGTGTCACTAAAACTAAAAGTGAAGAAACGTGTAGTGCTTTAAAAAAAAAAAAAAGCGAATAGCTTAAATTAACTCGTGTTCGAAAAAAAAGAACTTAATATCGATATAATTAGTGTAGGTAGTGAATAGGTATGGGAAGTAGGTAGGTAAAAGTGAACACATGCATTGTTTGTGCTGTAATTATTTTTGCCATTTTGTTAATAACATCACATAGTAAGAGCTTTTGTGGCTCATTTTAAATGTATTTATTCCACAATACGTAATGACCTTTTTTTTTTTTACTCTTGCACTCAACAAATTCTCTTTGTATTTGTACATGTAAAATTAACTAAAGCTAATACTAAAACTAATAAAAACTAAATTCAAATGGAGCATTTTCAGGGGGGAAAAAAGACCTGGTCCTAAAACTAATTAAAACGAATTGAAATTAAAAAGTAAATGAAATAAAAGCTAATTCCAATGAAAAATCTAAATTTTAATCAACCCAGATCGGATTGGATTGAGCAGCATGCCTTTCTGTGACTCCTCCATTCTCTCTGTTGTAATCTGCTGATGAAACTCAAAACTCAACGGTCACTGACTGAAAAGTTCCAAGGGTTGAGTCAAGACGTTTTTAGATGAAACTCACTGTCATCGTCTGGTGCCTTTGCCACTGCAACTTTCTCCATAGGCTATATTTCTCAACTTTTTAAACCCTCATTTGATCACATCTAACAATATTGAAACATTTATAAAATAGCTGAGATGACCTGATTAGAGTTACAGAGGAAAAAAAATCTTCTAAAAATCGACCTTACACTCCCCATCTGCACGTCTATCAGGAAGAACGAACAAATCCCACTCACGTGATTGTAAACAACATAATCATCTGTTCCATGTTTTGGCCCCACCACACCACTAAAACCGCATGTCCATTGAACTTCTATTTGGTTGCGTCAATAAAAAAAAAAAAAGCATGCCAATATATATTTATGAAAGGTTTAATTGCTACACATCTCGTATCGGATCTTTTTGAGATTGCGAGTGAATCAACGAACTGCACATGATTGTACGTGTTAAAAGAAGGCAACAACTTTAACACAATGTACCACGTATCCCATGTCGCGCTGCAATGTTAAAATAAGACTGTATACAGTCGCTGTCAGCCGAAAATGAAACTAAGTAACTTCTGATCATTAGTCTAAAGTGTCCATGCATGTTCCAAAAACGACTCCGAGATTGTTCCATGCATTCCACGTGTACTGTATACACACTTGGAGTGTGACAAATTTAACTCCAACTGTGAGTGTTTGTCCTAACGGAGCCCCTGAAGCGGATTCGTGCGTTCATCGTGTGCTGCTAAAGAGTTGTACCTGCCGAATTCGGGATGCGTGCTTTTCACGAAGTCCTCTCCACTTGGGATGACGACAGGGGACCCCCACAGGCGCCCTGTGGTGCTCCTCGGCATAATCTTTTTTTCTTTTTTTTTTATTCCCGCCCCGATCACCGTTCCGTGCAAAGTCGGGGGTAGAAGTTCACAGGTCTGGCTGGAGTGCATTAGACACGGCGCAAAGTTATTTGGGTGGGTGGGTGTTTGTATGCGCGCGCTTGTTGGAGAGGAATGTGCTCCGTGCGCGCTCACGCGGGAACTTCGGGGGTGCTGATTGGACACATAAAGACCACGGAATTTAAACTCGCATTTTTCAATGAGCATTCAAGTGTTGGTTTATTAACGTGCTCATTGGTTATGCGGTAGTTATTCCAAACTCGTCGTGTTTTATTTTAAAGAGGAACTCAGAGCAGTCTTGGTCAGTCACGACGACTGTGCTTAAAGTGGATTTTTAGGGTAGCTGTAAACTCGTATTTATGTTTCTGACAATTTGCTAATTCGTCGTTTAAATTAACGGAAAATTGGACGCTGGCATAGAGTACGTTGTATTCTAGGGGACCAAATGTTATGTGACCACAACTAAGAAAAATTACCTTGTACACTGTAAACTACAACCGCAAATATACAGTATTATGTAATAGCTGCTGGAGAGGCGTTCAAGTGCAATCAGACATATTGGAACTACGCAAGAAAAGATCTTTTGGGATCATGTCCAGAGGCCATTTACTTGAAAAGGAACGTGAATGCAACAGCGTAAACACAGCTTACATTGTTGTGGTCTTTGTCTTTCAAGAATGCCCAGAAATCTTCCCAACGGGTTTGAGTAATTCATTTGCACAGCTGCACCATTTCCGTCTTTCAAGTCTATTGTAAAGTATGTCCTTAGCGGGCCAGTTCATTTGGTTTCACCTGCTTTGTTCCCATCACGAGTCATGAGCCAGTAATGTATGATCGTAAAGACATAAATGTTTCACGACTCCTCTTAATAAGTTACCACAAACTAACTTTAAGTGTCTCATTGACCTACCTGAGATGACAACAAGCATAAAGGTCAACCAAAATTGAGCTCTACTATCTATGTAAAGACAGATTGGAGGTTGTAGGATGTTACGGGTGAATCTACTCAAGTGTCTGTTGAATGTATACAGTATGCAGTGATGCACTGGTTCACAAAAAACAGAGATGTGAGGAAATATTTTGTAATGTGTTTTTCCAATTCAGTGTATGTGCTGCCAAAAAAAATAAAATCTGGTCCAGGAGATGACTTCATGGACAAAGCAGCTGGATGTCAGTAAACAGACACGATTTGTTTGGATGTGCCTTAATCAGTAACTACAGCAGGCAAAATGCACACAGTCACTGTCACACCGCGAATATGTTGAGAGTTAATGTGGGGAAACAGTAGTGCCGTCGTATTTTGCAGCCAGACAAAAAAATAACACACACACACACACACACACACACAAAAAAAATACAATAGAGACAAGAAAATCTGTCAAATTGAGTTAGGGGGTGTTGCCTGGTGCTGTGCGATTGTGTGTTTTGCTCACTCAAACGGAAGAAACATTATCTTCTGTCCTTACTGGCCAACTGTAAAGACAGACAAATGGGATTGCTTGCAGAAGGTCATCAAATGCACTTTACTTGTGGACAGACAGCGGACACAAGTGCTGATTAAGTGACATGATAGAAAAAGTACGAGACGGTAAACGGAGCTGAAATCGACTTGACTACGTATGCATAGTATGGATTGGATACCACTATAGAGCTTTATTTGTGGGGTTTTTTTGTACAAGGTTGGACCCAGGCTCAACAGAAGCAGAAAGTAGATTCGGTGAGGGGAGAGTGGATGAAAAGTAAACACTTGCCTTCAGGTTATGCAGACAAAATGAATTAGACGTAATTCCATCCATCCATTTTCAAATCTGCTTATCCTCACAAGTGTTGCAGGGCGTGCTGGAGCCCATCCCAGCTGTCTTTGTGCCAAAGCAGTAAAAACACAGTTTTGACACCATCTCGCAGTATCTTGGTGCCAAGGAACTATGTTGAAATGAGTCAAGGAGCTTCATTTAGACATAAGTAGTGCTTTGCTGCCAACTTGTGGCACATGCAGTCAATGGTTGATGGGCGAGATTTACCCAAAAACGTTCACCAGGTCATCCTTAAAGTAACATTTTGGCTTTGTTAATTGTCACTGTCAACACAAAAAAGTTATATTTTGGTGGTAAGTTCCCTTATCAGTTGCATCAATGCTGTTCTCATTTTCCTCTGGCTTGTTATCACTGGCAACCTTTTTGTTAGGATTCACACACTGCAAAAGCTAAAAGTCAAAATGCTGTGGAAAGACACAGAGTGGGAGACAGGAGAGATGAGACAATTATTTTTAGTGTCACCTGTTTTCGATAAAATTCAGAATTCCTCTTTGCTTCTTGCACCATATTTTTGGTTATATTTTGAGGGTTTTTTTTTGTGCCTCGACCGAATCAACAAAGATACAAGTGGCCTACTTTTGATGACAAAGTGGGAGAAACAAAATCCGACCCACTTCTGATTCAGTCCAGAAAAAAAAGCATAAAATGGTCGTCAGCCAGGAACACAAGTAGAGCAATGCAAGAAAAATGTATGTATGGGAAGCAGATGTCTTTTCCTTGGCTTGTTGCTTCGATATAGAACAGTGGTTCCCAAAAAGAAAATTATCCTGAGATTCCGCACGAAAATCAAGATGTTACTTAGCGTACCTCAAAACGTTCACTGAATGGCAGCATTAACATTAAGTCAAGACAAAAATCCCTGAAAAGTTGAAGCTGGCTCCACAATTGCCATGAGAGAAGTGCCGAAATGAAACCGTCCTTTTGGCAAAAAACATGTTTTCTTCCTGTCCGTGTTTTTTTTTTTTTTTTTTTTAAATTGAGCGTATGTCAGTTCCAGTTCCTGGGCAGGTTCTCCAAGATCCTGCGTCGGTGGGAAGAGTTGGTAACTCCTGCAGCACGCAGATCGTCTTCTGTGATGCCGCTGTGGAATGGACAAATGCTACTGTGGCACTTTGGAAACAATAATCCTCTTCAGTGTGAGATTTTAATTTCTTTTGGTGTACGTGCAACCTTTTTTTTTGTTTTTGTTTTTTTTTTGTTTTTAAATGACAGTCAAAAATGGTTTCTGTGATCAGAAAGGTGAAAACGGAAGCAATCTCGAATGCTGAATGGCTTTGTCATGCAATATGTAATTTGGTGAGCATGAAAGGTTTTCTGGTGGGAGGTCAACATTTTGGGCCGATGGAGTGGCCTCGTACTGCACTGTCCTGGACTATCATTCCAGAAGGGACAAAAAGACCACGCAACAGCCTGTAAAAAAAACCTAACATGCTCAAACTTGAACTAAGCTTCTTGACATCGAAGTAAAGGTCGATATAGAGTCAGCCTGGGGCCCTTTAAACAATGTAATTGTCACCTTGTTCAGTTAACTAAAGCAAATACGGATGCTGAGAGCAAAGTGGCGACTGTGCGAACGGTTGTTGAGAACAAGCAAGTTTGTATGAATTGATTGATGAGTTGTTCAACTCAACTGCTTGAAATTCAGTTGCGACTCGTTTTGACTTGCTCGGAACTCAAAGTTCAAGCCTTGACAGGGATAAGTTGCACATGTGTAACTTCAATCCCACCTCCTAATATCAATATCTGATGATCTATGAACCGTATCGCTTTGTGCGGGGTTTCACAACCCGTGGCTACAGAGCTGCGTGCGGCTCTTTAGTGCTGCCCTAGTGGCTCCCCGAAGCTATTTCAAAAATGTTTTAAAATGGAAAAAGATGGGGGAGGGAAATATATTTTTTGTTTTAATGTTTTTTTGCAGCTGCAGACATATACATATTTTTTTTGTCCAATATGGCTCTTTCAACATTTTGGGTTGCCAACACCTGGCTTAGTGGTAACTGGTAAACGTGTAACAGTAGCATTGGATGAGAAAAAGCGTTTACCTGAAGTAATCCAGATCGTCCCAGCCATTAAGGCTGAGTCCCAGGGTGTATTTCTGAAGGCCCAGGGCACTGAGGAGCTCGCAGACGGTCTCTGGAGCACCTTGAAGCACAGATACCTGCGTTGATGAGAAACAGAAACTGTGTTGTTCCTTTTTTCTTTTTTTTTTTTCCTTAACAAACTGCTCGGGTCAAACTGGACCCGGTTTGACCTATGTCAGCAATAAAAACAGCCAAAATGTCATTCTTTCACTCGGATATTTCACAACCTTTCATAAAGAGCTTCAAAGTTTGAGAGCGGAATGGAAAAGTGGTTCTTTTTGGTAACCCGTTCCAATGAATTTGATTCCTCTGAATCGTTTGTTCCTGTGCCCTGCAAATTGTACTTATCGATTCCTCATGTCACAAATGAGTGATGACGTAACTTGCAAATGGTGTATTTTTGGTTCTGAAATTTTCCAAACATGGTGCTGCCATACAATATGCTTTGTATAAGCCTCGATCGTTGCTACCATGATTGTGTTGGGAGGACTGAGTAAGCTCCATTGCTACACGACGACATCCGGCGCTTTTCTATGACATCATCCTCATGCACTCTCCAGGCCTGACTGATCAACCCACACTTAATCCTGTTGTTAATGTACATGAGAGAGTAACAGCTGATTCATTTGCGTATGCACATTCTATTTCTTTTATTCACGCACGGTCCAACTGTCACATCAGGTCTCTGTATCGGCAGACACGTAAAAATCAAGTAACCCCAAAAATGTAATCCGACAACCCCAAATGAAACCCAAAAAGAATGATCAATCATACATACTAAATATTAAAACTACTAATATTGACCCCCCCCCCCAAAAAAAAAAAAGTAGTGAAGGATTAATCACCTATGTATGAGTGCCAAAAAGGTGACTGGCACATTTTTAAAAATACATATTTTTGGCCCACGTCAAAATAGAAGAAATACAGTGGTACCTCATTCTCCCAACTTTGGCGCCTCTCCATGTGCAACGCAGGACCATTCCTGTAGGCTGGCCTCTGGCCCAGATAGGACGGAGTACCTTGCGTTGAGTGGAAAAAGTCAACCTCACTGAGTGTTTTGGCAATCTGCAGAGCCGTGAGGGAATTGTCTCCCGTCCGCCCGGGGGGCTGCAACTGCTGCTGCTGCTGCTGTTCCGCCACCCAAGGAGCAGGCCGGCAGTGTCCCAAAGGAACGGGAACAGGGGTGAATTGGAAAACGGGCGGGGCTTTTGTTTTCCTGATGGGATCGGTCCTTTCCGGGAGGTCCCTCCTGGCTTTTTGCCGCGTGATCGCGGACTGATTCATGTACAGGTTCCTGAGGTTCTTCTCTGGTAATACGGACTCGGGGCAAAAGTTTTTGGCGTGGTATTTAGGCTTTGATAAGTGCTCCTTACACTGGGAGATGCTTTTACTGGAGGGCGGGGATATGGGAGAAGGCTTTTTGGCGGGGAATAGCTCGTAAGAGGAGTTGGTTTGAGGCGTTTGAAGTTGAGTGGATGCAGCGTACTGGGGAAGCACGGCAGGAATTTCAATCTCGGTAAAGTCCGATCGTCGACAAGGTCTCGTGTTGAAGATGTGCCTCCCTGAGATTTTGGGGAGCTGCAGAGCCTCATTCCCGGCCCAGATCACCTGCGGGTCACTTCGCCGTGGAAGAGCTTCCCCGCGGACCACCGACACACCCTCGAAGATGAAGTAGGCCGGGTTGGTGTAGCTGCTTGGCGTTGGCTTGGGAGTAGCTGCCAAGGACCTGCAACACGTGAGTACTCAAGTCAAATTGCTTTCTTTTCAGTGGAAGTTATGACTTCCTTCCTAACATGGGTTTGGATTCCTTCGGAGGTTTTTGGACAGGAAAAAACAAAGAATAAATAAATCTGGCAAGCTTAGCACCTATTGTTCACTCATGTCCGACCATTCAACTTAAAAGGGTGGTGCAATGACACTTTCATTATCGTTAATTTTTATTTAATTGTGACTTCTTTTTTTTCTTTTTTATTCAGTTAGTTTTAAGAAGTCCTTAAAACGGGATTGCTTGTTATGATTAGGGTTTTGTTTTAGTTCGGTTGTATTAATTTTTTTTACATATACATTTTCAGTACATATACAATTTGCTGAATGCAAGATTTTTAAAAATTACATTGTGTTGTGAAATACATAATTTTATAAACCTCACGAAACTACAGGATACTTCTTGTTGCTTAACTCATTCAGTACCAGCCAATTCTAGACCAAGTCTGAAAAGACGTTTAAAAACGTCTTTGGGAGTGAATGAGTTCATGACTTTGTACTGTCTCATGTCTTTGTCCTAAAATTAGACTTTGCTATAATGGCTTGTTTGCTCTTTTCGAGTGGCTCTAACTAATGGAGACGAGTTCCTTGTGTGTTTCAACATACTTTGCCATTAAAGATAATTCAGATTTTGAACATGGATGGTTTATGAGCATTTTTGTCTTATCTCACCTGATTTAAGTGATTTTGTGGTGTGGCATGGCCCCAAAAGAAAACTATTGCATTTTGATGCGGATCCAAATACAGTAGTTGAAAAGTTGTTCAGGTTGTTGATCAACGTTGTATAAATAGCAAAGGACTGATGCTCTTTCCTGCAAAAACTTACCGCTGGACACAGAATGACAACATAAATCCTCACCTATTTATTTGGATTCGTGTGGACGCAGGAGACATGTGTCCCCTGCCGGGACCTTTCTCATCTTTCTCGAAACGAAACCACTCTGAAAAAGCCAAATGCCATCAAGTGACAAAATCAGTCATTGTGTTTCAAAATCCGCTTCCTCAATGTGTGTGCAAGACACTTTCGGTTTGAGAACGTAAAGCATGACAGCATAGTAGAGTTGAGAGAAGTGCGCTGACCTGGTGGCATCAGGCCCATGTGTCCCATTTCACAGTTTCAGGATGCATCTGGTCAGGGTCAGTCAATCGGGAGCCAAAAGAGGAAGCGGAAGTGCAAAGCCAAGCCAGCGGGGGAGGGAGGGGGTCATTGAGGAACCAAATAGAGGAAGCAATGTGAGACTGACAGGAGAGACCGGGAAACGCGGTGCCAGTGGAGGTGAAAGCTGAGGAGGAAGAGAGAGTGCAAGGAGGGCAGAGGGCGTAGAGAAGGGAAATGTTCCGTCTGACCCACCGTAGGTCTTCTCACGGGTTCCTCGTAGGTCCTTGGGCACGTGAAGGCGTACACGTCCTCTGATGGAGCCGATTTCCTCACCGCGGTGGCTCAGGAATGTCTCAAATTGCTCGGATGCACCGACAAGGGAGCGGAGAGCCACACAGCATTCACCTGCAGGAACAAAATGTCAGATCACACGGGCTAATTCTAAGGTACAATAACACCTACAGATCAGCATAGGAACGGATAATTCAGGAAATTGATAAATTCTTTGGAATTGTTTGTTGATTAATCATGTTTGAAGCAATTGAAGTAAAATGCTGTGGCACATTTTTTTCACTCCTCCGAGCATTTCCGCTTTTTTCACCATGATGTGGGCACACTCAGGGCACTCAGGGTTAACAATAAGGCACTCCAAAAGGTGCCACACCAGCCCAAAGTCCCAGTACACACACGGCTGTCAAGTCGGCGCTTCCACCTTTCGAAGCGTGACATACATGCACTTGCGGATGACAATGAGGCACTCAATAGTGACCATGCCAGCAGACTGTCCGAAGGCAAGATAGACGTTGCACTTGTGAGATAAATTGAGATCAGATTGTCAAGATGTCATATAGATATTTTTGTTAGGTGAGGTGCCATTGGACTCTTCTTATGTAATTCATACTGGCTCAATAAAGGTTGCAAAACATTCTATTTTAGTATCACATTCCACCCAGCAACACAAAATGCCTTGCACGCAATGAAGAAAAACATAACTTTACCATACGATTCGAAACCATCACATGACTTGACAGACAACAGCAGGTGCTGATCCTGAAGGTAGTCCATGTCAGACCTGTGCGGAAGCAGCTAACACGAAGAGGGACGAGTCACGAGGTGGTTAGCGGCGGTGTTAGCAGCCACAAACAGGCATGCTGGCGTCTGAGAGCCGCTGACCTTGGGCAGCTGTTTGAAGGACCAGGCGAGTTTGAGAAAGCCGGGGACGTCACAGCTTTGCGAGTCATTTTCACTTGAACGCCGTGTCTCTGGGAAGGGAAACTGCATGTTAATAAATAGCTGCCAGAGTTACGTCATGTCACCCGGGGACCAGCAAGCTCTGGCTTGAGGGTCCGCAAAAACATTTGCAACACATCATGCCATATCGTTCTTTTAAAATGCGTGCAGTGAACAGAGATGAGGACCGAGCCCCGCTGCAGAATACCAAAAGGGCTCAGTCCCTATCCCCGGTAAACATCAGGGGTTCCAAAATGTTTCAAAATCACTGTTTTATATCGCACATTTTAAAATCGCAACGTACCTTCGAGACAAGATGAAGAAAAGTCAATGAAGAACTTTTCTTTGCTGGCCGTCTTCACGATGGCCTCGATGCCTTCCAGCTCAATCCAGGCCCTCTCCACGCCCGCACCTGGATCTGTTTGACATGAAAGACAAAACTGTTGACATGATGAGGAGTGCTGCTGGAATTCCAACCATGTGTGAAAAGTCTTCCAACAGTATACCTGCTTTGCAGCTGAAATGAGACGTCACGCCCACTTGGAAAGTGGCAAAAACAGGTGAGTGGTCACTGGTGAAAATGTCGTCTGTGCACCCTGGTAGGAGACAACAGATATTTTTTTCCTGACCCACTTTTTGATCTCACAGTTTTGTGATCACTCCACTAAAGTGATGTCGCCCATCTTCAAATCCTCTCATTCTTACCATAAGCCGTGCACATGACGTGCATGTCAGGGTAGGACTTCCACAAAATCCTGTCACACCATGACGGAACATTGACTCGCACCTACGGGGAAAAAAATTAGTGAGCAAGTCGAGAAAGAAAGTGTTGGTTGCGTTTATTTAGCAGCATGGCAATGAAAGTTATTGTCAACTGCGCCAGGCATTTCTGTTTGAACTAATTTAAATGCTATTTTTAGAAGGCGTGGCAGCTGTCGTTCACTTTAGGTCCCCTCGCTGGGATTATGTTTCACATAAAATACTTGAAGAAGTGAGTTTGAGATATGCTTGTAATGTGTGTAAAGTAGTTTAACAAGTTTTTAGCAGGGACACTTTTAGCTGTCCCTAAAAATTCTTTAAGTGGAATATTTATTTAGCTGAACTCCGCTTGCTCACCCCTGAAGTCTTGTACTTTTGCCACAGATAGCAGTCTCGAGAGCCTCTTTCGTACCGATAGGTGGGTGGGAATGCAATCTTCTCTTCCTCTTAAAAAAAGAATGATAAATGTAGAAATAGAGGAAAGGAATATACAATGTAAAGATTTCATTCATGTAACAACGCAATAGAATGTGTGTGACAAAGTTTTGCCTCTTTTTTCCACTGGAATTACCCATCATACCATCTTCTATAGCATTTGTAAATTTGGTTAATCTGGACTAACGGATTTTTTTTTTTCTTGCAGCATAATTTTTGGTAAAACAACCGGATTTTGTGCAAATTCGGTTCAATTTACAGCGTACAATCATGAAGGAGGTTTTGGCGATATAAAAGTGCAACTCACTAAAATAAAGAAAGCCTTTCCTCTTGTGCCTCTCTCGGGTCAGCTGGTCCGCACACATGAGCTCCTCAAACTCCCTCTTAGATACATGCTTCAGAATGTCCTGAAGGTGAAAAAGTGTCACTGGCTGCAATTATGGTGCTTTACGGGACCGTGACATCAGAGGCAAATCTGTCAGAGCTGATCAGTGTAAAATACGCAGAATTTGTGTCAGCATGGTGGATGTATGCAGAGATATCAGCCTCACCTGTACGTCAAGGTCCAGTCTGTAGTTGAGATCTCCGCACCAGAAGAGGTGAGTGAAGCGCAGGCTGATGTCGAAGGCGCTAAGGTGTTTGTCCCCTAGTGAAAGCAGCCTGAGGATGTCCACAAAGTTCTGGTTTCGCCTGAAAAATATGGCCAAGCTTAGATGGAAAGGTGAATACGAGTATGAGACTTTCACCGGTGAAATTTTAGGATGAACCTGAAGTTCACTCTAACCCTTAAAGGTGAACTTAATTTGATCTTCCCTAAACTTTGGAATTCATGCTGCAGTGTTTCTGCACTTTTTTCACAATTTGTTATGCACTCACAAGGAGCTGAAGGGTCAGATTCACAAACGTACCTCAGAACTTTCTCACTTCCTGACGTCAGGTGGCAGTTGACGAACCCAAATGACGTTCCATTGAAGTGAAATGACACACCGACCGCTCCTTTGTTCCCTATCACAAATCAAAAGCTTCCTTGTCAACTTTCACTTTCGTATTCACTGTCAGCCATGTTGTGTGAATGTGAATTAGTGGCGGTAAGGAGTTTACCCAGAGTGTTACCCAGCCCAGTCTTCACACTGGCAGTGCTCACATGGCTGATGCGATTCTCGTGCTGAGGCTTGACGAACACAACCAGGCGCATGTTCCAGAGGGACTGCACTGCCACCTACAGGAAAAATCACCGCATTACAACCAGCGCCAAGATTGGCTTGCAGCGGATTCAAACCAAAGTGTTGGTGGGTAATACATGATGAATATTTGTGTACAGCTATACTCAACTTTACGTGTGAATATTGCTATCAATCTAAATTGTAGCATTAGCTTGCGTGCTTATTGCACACGAATATAAAAACAACATTTGAATGCAAAGTATGGTAAATTGACTTTGGGATGTCAGGGAAAAAAAAAAAGAAAAAATATGACATACTTGTTTGAAGTCAATCTGTGTGTAGCTCCGGAGAGTCGCTTTAATATGTTCCGCCCATTCCTTCTCCCCCTGAGGGTTTTCCTGCGTGCCCAAGGCATAAATGTCATGAGGCAGTGACGCCGTAGATTCGTCGGGGGTGTGCCCCAAACCGCAGCAGGTGACCCACGACTGCAAGCTGCGAGGAGGAGGGAAACCGCCTGCAGACGCAAAACAGTACAATAAACAACTCAGATGACGACGCCTCTTAAATCGAGGCTGTATGGAGTGAGAAGAGGCCAGGGATTTACCCATATTCCAGGTGCCGACAAAAACAGAGATGACGTCAGGTTCACTCAGCTCGGAGTGCCTCGTTTTCATCAGCTGGATGAGTTGGCAGAAGGCATTACCCTTCTGAAAGAGAAAATGGAATTGTGGGTTTTAAACGAAAATGAGTTCTCCCAAGAATAATGAAACTGAGAATTCAGCGATCTGCAATTTCACTAAAAACTGCAGGAATGGGGTTAGGGTTTTATTATTTGAAGACAGGCTCAGGGTTTCAAGTTAGGGTATGTAAGGAGGTAGAAAGATTATCATGGTCTATGTTAGTAAGAGACAGAAAAATAAAGTAACATAGGTACATAGTCAAGTAATATTTACCCGTGTACTCTCAAATATCATCTCCCGTGGGGCATTATGGTGGCTGTCGATGACTACACGTACTTTGGTGGGACTACTCTGGTACTTGACAACCTGAAGGACTGACGCACAAAAGGACAAAAGCCATTCGATGAGCAATCAAAGCACCCTCATTCCACATGAGCACACAATGACAGCTTACCTCTGTCATGCGAGACCCGCTCTATATCGAATGAGGAGGCCTTCCTGTCAAAGAGTAGCACACCTGCATTCACATCCACAGAGACGGTCTGCCTGCCATAGCGCAGCATCTTTACCTGGAAACACAAACACATTTCTTGATGCAGTGAAACAGTTTGGCATGTTGTTAGTCAGTTTGTAGTCATTCAGTAAATGTGTTTTTTTTTCATCAGCTTTTGAGATTCCCTGTTTCGTTGGCCATTTAATGAATACAGTCCTTTATGTAACGTGGGTTCATGGCTGTGTACATGCTGCATGCATGACCTGGGTTGTTTAGGCGGGTATGATCCTCTTCATCTTATGTGCTTTGCTGACATCTTATGGGATCTATACACAACTCCAAACTCCTTTTAGGGAGGGGTAATGGGCAACAATGTTTCACAATTTTCACGAGTCACAGTTGGCCCGGTCCCTATCCTACTGGATTGGGTTCATGACAAAAATTATATCAATTCTTTGGCAAGCCACAACTGATATATTTAATTTTGATTTGGGTGTTTATGGACATCGATGCAAGTCCAATGAGTTGAATTAAAGACAATAACAGTAAATTTATTTAATGGCAAAACTACATACCGACAAACATTTCTTCATCGACCTACCATATTTTTATTGATTTATTTTTTAAAATTTCTAAGATTTAATGTTCCTTGGCTCAAAAAAGGCTGGAAAAGTGTCTCCATTCCGGCGTGTTTGCAAATATCTGTATTTCTATACTTTACGTTTTAGTATCTGCAGTAGCACAAAAACAAATGGATTTTTTTCTACAAAAGCTAATTTTACATTTGCCATTATTTAATCTTATTTACAATTGAAACCAAAAACATAATGGGCATGATATCACTATTTCTTTGCCATACTTGTTTAATAATGTTTATAACAGTCTTAAATAGAGACCAACAAATGCCAGATCTGCTTCTTCTGCTTATTTGCACAAGCATCTTTTTTGCTGCCAATCAAGCTGTCAACGCTGCAGCTTCATGCAGCCTCCCCACACTTGAAAATGACGCTGAGCGACACAGTTAAGCTACTGAGCACACAAAAGCCCTTGTGGTGGGAATTGCTGTGGCTCGGGAAAGCTGTTTGAGTATTTATTTGATATCCAGCTGAAGGGCTACACACACTCGTGCCTTTTTTCTCCTCACGAGTAACAAAATTCAGCACATGAATGTCGATTGACTGTGCATTATTAAAAGTGATTTTACTACCAGTGGCACTTCTGGCTTGCTAGTACGCAATTAAACCTTATGAGTAAACTACTGTGCTGCACAAGGAACAAAACTTGGTCCAACTAGGAGGCATTTACTAGTAGCCTTCTCAAAGGGTTTTTACAGAAAACCATTTGAGCATTTATTTTATATCTTTGGTATCCATCTTAAGGGTGATGTATCTATTTTATAATGTCACTAGTAATATTGGTCACAGACAGTTGTCATCGGGCGCACGGTTTTGCCTCACTCGTAACATACATTTGTCCTACTAGTAAGCACAGGTTCTCCTATAAGTGAGGTCAAAGAGTGGTACTGTACTTGGACTTAAGATGGAAATCAATTCAGTGCTCAAAGGACCTTTTGGCCATTTATTCCATTACATTGATAAGGAGGCGACGAGTGCGTGACACATACCTTCCTAACAGTGTTAGTAGAGTAGCGAAGCTTACTAGTAAGGTTTAACTGCATCCTAGTAGGCTAAAAGTGGCACTGGTAGAGGATTTAAACCTTAAGTAAGATACATTAAGAAAGACACAGTCATCCTACTACTCAGCTGAATTGTCCAGCTGGACTGGTGAGGACAAGAGCTTACCAGTACATGATATCAAGAATATTGATTATTCATCATGTACATAAACAAAATGCTTGTGCAGGTTACCTGAAAGGAGTGGACTGGCAGTTGACGACATCCGGGGCTCTTGGTCGAAGTCGGAACGCAGGGCGTTGGTTCCGCAGGAGGCGGATTTGGCTGCACAGCCAGATTGTGATTGGTGACTGCATCTTGGAGAGCCTTGAGTACCTTCGCACAACCACAAAAAGTCCGTGGTTTGATTCAACGTCGTTAGCAATTATGTTATTTTTGTTGTCCGTCAGTGGTAACATATCAAAAGAGCAAACCTTTTTCTCCAAAGACGAAAGGAGGCTGACCAACGCAGAAATCTTACACAATAAGGCGTCCATTTCCATCTCAGGACCCTTGTTAGATGCAGACATCACAGTTAGTCAGACAGAAAGGTCCCAAAATGGTAAAAAATCAGTCTCTGGGATGGGTTATCATACTGTACCTGGGAATTTGTGGATGATAAAGAGCAGCTTGGATGGTCAAAAACCTTGGCCAGGGTTTCCAGACTCGAAAGAGTTAGGTCAATCTCACTGCAGATCAGACCCATGTTATTATCACTACGACAATAATAATAACGCGGTGCAGCTTCACCTTTTCACATTTTAAAAGTTACAACCTCACTGTAAAATGAAATAAATTATTTCTACACATCGCACCCCAAAATGACAACATGATTTTTTTTTAATCACACATGCATTAAAAATAAAAACTAAGATATCATGTGTGTAGAACTTTGAGGGGAAAAAAATGTGTTGAATCAATTTTGTAATGTAATAAAATGGCAAAAAACAGTGAAGCTCTGTAAATATTTTCCAGATGAATTGTGTTGTTAAGTCAGCACCTGCATGTCATTGCCAATGCAACTAAGCATGATTGTCTTTGCGGGGGTACAAGATCTAGTACACCTCTTTGGTAAATGTGTACTCATATATATACAAAAAAAACAAGTGAACAATAAAACCAGTGTGTGGCATTTCCAGTTAAAGTGTGTTTTCCTGCTGTCACGTATTTATATGCAACAAACGCTGACCTGTTAAGGCCCTGGCAGGCAACACCCAGAGTCCTCTTGAGGTGGGAGAGGCTGGTCGCCCCTTTATGCACGTCCTCAATGTCCAGGGGCAGCTGGCTGAAGAGATAGTCGTTGAGAAGTCTGATCACATCACTGGCAGTACTGGAAAACATGGCGAGAGATGTTACACAATGTGTGTGACGTTATGCTCTTCTATGAGGCGCCATATTGGCCAAAAATAACAATTACCTCTCACACAGATTGCTTTTCTCCCTCTCTGCGGGTCTTTTTGTTTTTGTTTGTTTTAGCCAGAAGGGTCATGGTGAGAAAAAGAACTTTTTTTTTAATGTCCGTGCGAGAACTTTGATGAGCATGCAAATTTTTTGGGGGTGTGAGCGAGAGGTTATTTTGCGGCGCGTGTGTCAGTGGCTTTTTTGTATGAGCAAGGAATTTTTTTGGCTGCAAAGAGAGATTTTGGTGTTGTGTGGGTGAATTTTTTTTTTGAGGTAGGGGTTATGAGTGAGATTTATTTTTGGTGTATGTGGGATGTTTTTCTTTTGTTGTTGTGGGCGGGTTTGGGGCTACCAGTGAGGTTTTTGGGCAAGCAGGAGATGTTTTTGGTGTGTGAGATGGTTTATTTTTTCCATGTGAGTGACTTTTTCTTGTTGCGCTTTGATTTTTTTTTTGTGTGTGATTGTTTTTTGCCAAGTATCAGAGGTTTTTTTTTGTTTTTGCACGTATGAAAAACAAATGTAATTTTGAACCTATACCGTATCTCATACAATTCCATTTCATATTACACACGCTCAAGTAAAAGAAACAACATGGGTGGGGGACGGAGCATACCTGGATGTGTTGAGTTCCTGTAACTTATTCAGGAATAAAGTATGGGGGTCTGGTTTTGCCGGAGGTGTCGTGAAGGTGACCGTGTTGACAGGGACGACACTTGGAGGTGTCTTCTCATCATCTGTACACACATACATGTGAGAAATTGGAATAATTTACTGTCTGTACTACATTTCATGACTTGGATGTCTGTAATTTTAATTTAAATGTAATTCCACTATAATTTCTTTCAACATTACAATGGAACTATAACATGATGCATGTCAACATTTCAATTTGTCGATTGGGTCTGTATTGTACGATATTGGTTGTAGCAGCGGCGGGACGTTTAAATCTCAAGTACCAACCTGAGCTCTCATCCCCGGTGTCGGCATCACGGGGCACCGGGTAAAGCAAAGGGCTGACCAAGCCTTTATGCGGGTGTTGGTATCCCATAACGAGGTCCTCCAGTGTCCGGAAACAGTTGACCTGCACTCCCTGTGTGGTCTGCTGACAGACAAACTTATCATGAATTATCTTTAGTTTTTTTTAAGTCACATTGTACTATTTTCTATCGCTTGTCCTCATTAAGGTCGCAGGTGAGCTGGAGTCTAACCCAGTTGACTTTGGACCAGTCACCAGCTAATGCCAGGACATCTTACTACCGCTATATAGACAAAGAACCATTCACACTCACATTCATACCTAGCAGTTAAGAGTCTTCAATGAGCCTAAAGTGTATGTTTATGGAATGTGAGAGAAACCCGAGTACCTGAAAAAAACGCACTCAAGTAAAGGGGAAAACGTGTAGCGATTCAAACCTGGGACCTACTGACTGTGCGGCAAAAGTGCAAACCATTTGTACACCGTGTTGCTAAAGAGCAGCTATTGTAAATGCAACTTTTATTTCTGGTAAATGTGGAATTGCAACACTAAGTCAGTTGAACAAAGTCAGTAAATGAAACCATAATAGCAGACCTTTTTTTTTTCAGCTGCTCTCTTTTAAGTTGCGAAGAGAAATTGATCTTTGGTCTGAGCGGTCTGGCTACAAATAGTATTTTGAACCACAAGGATCTCTTGAAACACAATGAAAACAGATTTGAAGTGTAATACGAGACCGGGCCCAAAATATCTCAGTCGATCACTTGGGGGGAAAGAAAAAAAAAAAGGAAAGCATGCGACTTGCGAGTTAAAGGAGCAAAATCAGGGAGAGGGAGAAAAGAAATGTGTCTGGGAGCTTTGTATCAATGGCAATGGAAAAAGTGAAGGAGCAACCAAGTTTTTGGTCGTCAGAGAAATGACTGCCAGGGATTTTCTTCAAAATGTTTTGGCCTGTAAAAGGGTTATTTTCGGACAAAAGCCTCAGCATTCACCAGGAGGCTTATTATGTCACACATGTGCACAGTGCTGTATAACAACAACAATCCATAAGCACATACACCCACCAGTCATTGACCTCGTGTGGGGTAGAATCTGTGACACATGAAAACAAGTCTTCACTGAGCTGCTGAGCTCATCCGACAAGCATGCGGCCACGCAGCTGAGATGCCGTTGGAACAACGGAGAGACTGCGAGGCCGCACAGAAAGGAAACACAAACGTGTTCCCTGTTCTCCTTACAAAAGGCGTAACAGACCATTGTGTGATGAGAACATTTGTTTTCTTATTTGGCCCACTTTTGACACCGAGGGTCAAGTACGCTGGGGGTGGAGAAATCATGAGAGCGAGGCAAAAGATGTCACCCACCTGGACCGCAAGGAGGCCATCGCCATCGGGGAGGATGCGATATGTATGAACATGGCGTTGGAACCTAGAGAAGAACAAAACAAAGACAAACAATTAGGACCAGATGACATGAAGCGGTGAAAAAACAAAGGAGACTAATCGAAATCCCCCCCCACCAAAAAACAAGGGCAAATGTGCTCTGTGTGTCGCTGATCTGTGTGCACTAAAGTAGCAGTTGTGTGAAGGTTTAGTATTCCTATGACAGCTATGCTAATTTAGCTATGTTAACCCTAAGCCCATCTATTGCGTTTCACATTATTTGTTAGCATTTAGCAAGTGGATTTTTAGTAGAGTGCCAAATAAACGCCGTGCACGCTTTGTCTCTTCAGAGATCTGTGTGAGCCAGGAAGTGAAAACAGGCACCCAGTAATACTTTCAAATGTTCGTTTGAATAAGTTTAAGTGTGTCCATGTGGGAGGGGTCAAGATAAAGATATAATAGATGTTTAATATCGCTAGCATATTAAGATTATTGCCGAGTCATTTTAAACATTTTCGGGAAACAATAGCCTCGATTCAGTCAGGAAATGGATGGATGGATGAATATTGTGACAGTAAGTTAAAAATTACATTGTCAATTTATATTATTACGGTATGTGTATATGGTCTCTCTATTGTATACCGTGGAGCTCCACCACTTGCTTGAAAGTACCCTCCACGATAAACAGGAATCACTGTAGAACAAAAATGCTGTCTATAAATCATGCTAGGGTTTGATTGACATAGTCAGTCATTAATGACTTTATTATTATGGATGTAGTTTGTAGGTAGGCGATGGATATTAATAATAACAGATAATAACAGTAGCAACACCTGTTGTTGTTGTTGTTGATGTTTTTTAATATGTTATCATGAAAGCCATGTCTGAAATGTATGGGTTGCCTTAGTTAGCTACATAAGTGAAGTCATCTCCATTCAGTATGACGCAATGGAGTTCCACACCACTGGAAACTACCACTACAGTCACAAACACATTGTTAAATGCTAATCTTCCTGGCAGATCTGTACGATTTCATTTCTTTGGGGTGATTCAATCCCCCAATTTAGCAAGATGAGAGAATACAAGGGGAAAGGGGGGCGGGGGGGGGGGGGGGGAAAAGGGGGGGGAAAAGG
>CAAKHF010019730.1:11999-37116 GCA_901007745.1 Hippocampus kuda | reverse complement strand
GGGAGGGGGGGGGGGGGGGGGGGGGGGGGGGGGGGGGAGACAAGGGAGCAGTACAGGCGGACCGGCTCAGTTTTCAGGAATGCGTCTGGCGTAGGCTGAGGACCAGTCAGCATAGTGTGGTCACTGGAGCTCCCGCCCTCCTCCAAGGGGCCCAAGGGAAGAAAGAAGCAGTATGATGGGAAAAGAGGAATCTTTTGCCAGCGTTGAAAAGCGTCTGACGTTGGCAGTGACGGTCTTGCTGTTGTCATAGGAGTGAAGTCTCTGAATTATTTTGTAATTCGGGTTGGTGCACAGGTACAGTATAACTGTTTTAAAATCTTGACAGTTTTACAAGTGAACGAGCTCTTCTTATAAAGTAGGGCAGTTTTATGTGGGTCATGTCATGTAGTCAAAATTCTGTGAATGCCAGGTTTAGCAGAATAATACAAGTTAACCCGAATGAAGAAAACATTTTGGTGTATGGTTGTGTGTTAAATACAACAAGTAGATTATCTCATTTCTTTCACCTGAACATTAGACCTATGTTGACTTTGCTAATTATCAGGCTAATCTGCTAATTTGCATGTACCAATCAAAGACGACAAGTACAGTATTCTTTTCCCATAATCGCAACACCGAAAGTAAGTGCAACTGTATACTTGAAAAATGCAAGAAAAACTCACTTGAACATAGACTATAATGAAAAGTAAATGGCGCAATGTAAACACACAGTTCAGTTAGCAAGTCAAACTCACCTGCGCTAACATAGGCGTTTTGACTGGCATGAATGACAAAGTATACCAACATTTTGGAAATGTTTTTCAAAACGTACATTTCTAAGATCATTTTAGTCCCTGACACAATAGCACCATTTTGCCTGGAGTCGGAATTGAGTCACAGTCGCAATTCAGGCGAGTTGTTTTAGCTAGTTAGCGCCATCCCAAGACCGCTCAACTTCAAGAGCCAACCTCAACCTGTAATAATGTCACTCAATGACCGAAGACCGTGACTTTGTAAACATAGGTGAGTGTTTGAACTGGAATTTGTACACTCTAGTCATGCTTCAAATCGAACAAATACATTAAACCTGGCGTATTGGGACCGAGCCCGACCCCCCCTAAAAAATATGAGTCATTTAAAGTTTGTAAAATGATTTCCAAATGATTGTAATTGCCGAATAATCACGTTGATATAACACAAAAAAAGATCTCATGGGAGCTTGAACGTTTTTACAGCGGAACAAAAACACACATCCAAGGATAAACTTAATCCCTAACCATCGTACATCGTAAGATCTTAAATGGTTGTGATGTATAACTTCAACATAATTCCTTGACAACAATTACTACTTTCCATAGCCAAGGCTTGAGTGGTATCTTGTGGATTTAGGGCATTTTAAAAAAAAAAAAAAAAGGACAAAAATACACTTGAATGCTGGAAATTGGTGATTTTTTTTTTTCAGCAAAACTGAGGAGAGCAAATTAGTGATTTCGTGAATAGCCCGGGGTTCATTGTAGAAACACTTTTTGATAACACTATCACACCATTAAGAGACCTTTTTTTTCTGTACTGGATATGTAATGTGAGAGAATTCCACGTACTACATACAGTATGTAATTACGATGTGTTTTTATTGTAGTCTACAAATGGTGAGTTAGTCCACCTTTTATTTTGTCTAACCACAGTTTGCTCACGCATAGCATTTTGGGTAAATTGTTTACGTTCCGGATTTTGCCTGTTACAACCGTCTAAATATAGAGCCAATCTCCTGAGCCACATCACATCAAGCTAGATAGATGAACGACAATATGCGATGCAACGTCGTCATATACCTGTATATCATTTTAGGGGGCGCCCTTTCAGGTGATTCTAAATGTGCGATGTACTCACAGGAGGCACAGGGCATAGGCTTCCGGCACAGATTCACTGTCTCTGACCAGGAAGCTTCCATCCCTCCCGGCTCGTGCCAGCAAGTCCTCTGCGTGCACACGGCTGATGTCACGGTGATACCATGCTGCCGTCGCCATGGCAACCAATGTTGAGAGACAGTCTACGGAGGAAAATCCACATGAGGAGAGGAGTATCGGCTGTAAACCGTCTTCAAAGTCTGTCACCCTGGGATCGCGTCAATCCAATCGAGAGTAACAAGTTCTTCCCGGGTCTCTGTTTACTCCAAAAAAGCATTGGCCACATGGAAAATGGGGGGCAAAAAAATGAAATATAAACCAATGATGGATGTTCAGATGGAGCTCCAGTCGTTCTTGCATAGAGCCCGTTCTGCGTCTTGGCTGCCAGGTGTGTGTTTGCCTATTCCAGTCGCGAGGACGAGGGAAAAGCAGCAGAAACTGCCAACCACAAACACAGGCCCTCCTCTTGTTGTCCCAAAACAAAATCTCCCATTTGCAAACAGGAAAAGGAGCACCAAGAATGGCAAAACAAACAAACCAGGCCTCGTACACACAGACATACAGAAAGCACTCACACTCTCCCCAAGAAAAGAGCAGCGGCAGACCCGTCCCAGATGCAACTCGGTCAGAACTAAAAGCAGACGGGCAGGCATACAACTAGAATCCAGACGAATTCAAATGATTTCCCAGCTCCGTTGCCATATAAGGGAATAGGAACAGCCTCCAAAATGTTCAACAGATGACTGTACTCCTCGTTTTCCAGAGCCAGATTCCATTTGGATACAGTTTGGTCAGATGTGGCTTCCTCCTAGGATCTCGCTTTTAATGCCGGCGTGTGTCACAAGTGTCCCGTCCTCACTGGCGGGTCGTCCAGTGGTTCAACAGCGTGCTGGCAGAGCAGGCAGGAGGCGAGAGGGGGTGGCGGTTGAAGACAGGAAGAGAACGACCTCTTTGGAGAGTAACGTCGACGAAGGAGGTGACTCCACATTCCAGATGACAGAGACCGTAGTCGGGAGCTGAACTTCACCACAGCAGGGTGTGAAAGAGCAGATCACTTCCTCTGCCTCAGGCCCTGCCCTGTCTCTTTCCTGACATTCAAACAGAAAAAAAAAAAGACTTTGCAGATGTGCTGCCTGGCAAGCCCTCACTTTTGTTCACTGCTCATTCAAGGAGTTCATTTATGAATTCCAAAAGGTCCTCTCTCTAATTACTTTTCACTTTCGGGGAAAATAGCAAGCCAGCATATGGTTATGATCAAGACTGACATTCTTATTTTTTTTGCCCGCCTTGAACATTACCCGTTCAGCCCTCCTACTTCCCTCCTTGTTTGCTAGTCGGAGTGCAGAACACAGTGGGATGCTGCTTGGCTTCATATTTGCTCTTCACACATGTGCTGTACTCAGCAGAAATGCGGCGACCGCCAACACCGGCCCCGGTAAAACAAAATAGGCAAGGGCCCAAGCCAGTGTAAGGTTTTAAGCCCTCTTGACATTCGCTAGAAATGCATGATCGTTTGTTCAACCTGCCAGCCTCGTATTGTTTATAATACCAAATATCTAGGAAGTGAAGTTGGATAATTTCCTGCGGCATATCAGATGACCTCTTGGAAAACGTTTCAATTCTACTTTGTACAATGCTGTATAACTGCAAATTGCTTTTATGGATTTCAAATCATTCTCCTGCATTTCTATGATGCAAGATTACAGTATCTGAACCAGCCCTGCGCCGTTTAAAAACAAACTGGACTTCAGATGTCAAGTGTGCCCACGCGTGCCACAGAATACCTGGTGTGAATAAAAATAGGGAAGGCCATAAACTTCGGAAGTTGGGATCAACATAATCTGAGTAACCTCATAAATAAAGTTGAATTGATTTGATTTGCTGAAGTAAGGTCTATATGATGGATTGGTTCTCTGATTTTTAAGTTCAGATACCAACTGCACTTGCATTACAAAAAACATATTGTCACATGGCTTCCCAAATGTCAGCGAGTCGTCATGTAGTGGAATGAATTCACTCGATCATGTGCTCCATCAGTCTATATGTCGACGTTGTGGCAAAACATGATGTAATTTAGTTGCGGTTTCACTCCCATGGAGGAAGCAGATTTCTAATTTGGGTCTCGAGCTGAGAAAGCGTGGGAAAGACTGGTACGATGGAAACCGACATTTCTGTGGTTTAAATGAGACATTGTTTTATCCAAACGATGTTCATTGTGTTCCGCTAACTGGTCATTAGAAAAGACTCCGTCGTCTAGACTCCAGACTTGAGGACACGCTCAAAATCCGGAACCCATATCAGTTCTAATCGTTGTTGCGAGACACACTGGAGATGTATAAGATTAAGAGAGTGAGCATCTTTTCCTGAGAGGTGTCGATTTTGACCACACAAAAAAATGTGTGGTCACGAATATTGAACACGTTTACTGTTTGAGATTGTCTCATTTTGAGTGAGGGGGGGGGGTTCATATGACTGTAATATAGTGTCCAATGTGTGTAGAGTATATACTGTCTTCTCTTGTATGTAATTGTCCTAATTATATTGTGTATGTTTTTTGCTCAACGTATGTTGCAGCACAGAGGGACTGTCCTCCGAGACAAGCTTCTCCTATGGGAGACCTAATAAAAAGTCAAATCAAATCAAATCAAATTTTGGACCTTGTTACTGGGACAAATCCACTCTAAACACACCTCAGACGTAAGGATAATCTTCTAGGACAGTCTCATAAGACCTAAAACATCCTTGGTTGGAGAGGGGTGACAAAAACCTCCTGATTGTCTCTCTGTGTATACTCTTAAACGCAACATAAGCATAGCTGAGCTTAGGATAGAATACGTTCCTGTTATAGCAACAAAAGCTACATGACCGCCTAAGTTCAGCACGCTGAAGACCGTCCTTACTAAAACAAGGTCATTCCACAAGGCTGAAATACGTTGGGAACACCCAGGAAAGTTCACCGTCTAAATTAAGCGTGAACCTAAAACAGCACCAGCTTAACCATAAGGGGATTAAAGGTCGACTTGCATGTGAGACCTCGCGCAGGCACAGCAAGGGATAGCAAATTCAAGCAAAAGAGCAGGAAGGAAAGCTACTCGTTGCATAACACTCATCCATCCTCCGGAACACAAATATTCTTTCATTTTGAGAAAAAAAATGCAACAGATTTCCCATGATAACTGACGAGACATGGAAAAGATTGACTTTAAGTTTAGGTAACGGCCTGTCTGCTGTTATCCTGGCGGCGAAATGTTAAAAAGCTTGCACTCCAGATTGTCATCAAACAAGGAAGAGCTTTGCTTGGCAAAATGTCTGCAAAGTGAGGGCATCTCTTGCTTTCCGAGGCGCCATAAATGCCCCCGTGTTCTACATTTCGGAGCCAAAATGAATAGTGCGCCTTCAGGTTTGTGAAATTATTTCTGCTTTTCGCTTGAACGCAAAGTGTCCCTTGACACTTGACACGAAGATTCAGACCGTATATATCGTCAAGTCTACCCGTTCGACAGTTCAAATGACATTACCCATTGTGCCTTGCTCACTTTAAGCAGCTCTTTGTGCCTTGCCGCTGGATATTGGCTGAAAGGAGGCCAGCGTTTTAATTCTGTTCGACTCTCAAGGTGTCAAAATCTTCCACAGAATCCGCCTCACTCATTACTCAATGCATTACACTTGGCCCGAAGAAGTGTGAAAATCCGGCGCCGATCCACCCACAGATTTACCCCAATGGCCTTGCGCCATGTAGAACAGTTGACGCTCGGGCGGATCACAAGAGGCAAATGCGGGCCTTGGTGATATCCACCGTGACGATGACATCACTCGACATTGCATCAGCTCGACAATCTAATGAAATACCAAATGCAGATTCTGCCGACGCAAAGATAACAATGTTCACTATTGACTTAGCAATCTCATCATTAGTGGAGTTGGACTGCAAAAGGGTTAGCGTCCATTAAAAAAAAAAGTGTTTTCGACATCGGATTTGTTGATCAAACAAATTTAACAAAAGAGTCCATTACAGTGTGTGTGCTCGGTTCACCGGTATACATTTCTGCGATCCAATGACCAAAATGACATTTTAAAATTTGTGAGATTAAGAGCATGAAAAAAGAAAATCACATTCTGACTTTCTACCCTAAACATAAGTGTGTTTTATTTACATTGTGGCTTTTCGATTCCCCCGTAATAAACGTCAAACGCCATCGATTGTGGCACTAATTGGCAAAGGGAATTCCATGAGTTGCAGAGTCTCATTATTTTAACAACAGTGCACCAGCGTTTAATGCGCCCGCAGATTGTCGGCGGCTCGGTCAAGGAGCCATCTGTCACTTTGGCTGCCATAACAACCAAATCCAACTAATACCACTCTTAAAAAGAAGTGCCTATCCTATTCGCAAAACAATCTTTGAAGATTAGGCTCTCGGAGTACTTTTAAACTCATCAATAATTGCGATTATTCGAATTACATCGATACATGATCTGTGAGTTGTTGGGGGGGGGGGTTTGTTCGTCCGTTTTTATAATTGTTTCGCCATAGAGAAATATTAACAATATAATTTAAGTTATGTGCCATGGAATTCAGCAGCGCAATTAGGCTGCAGAAAATAACTGCGCAACCAACATATCTAAAGAAGAGGATGTGGCTGTTCACCAAAAGGAAGGCCCTGGGCTTTTTCTTTGGAAGTCACATAACTCGGAAATTATTTTTACACCCCGCGAGCACCAAAACCGCCGTGTTGTAATCAATTAATCAGATTGAGTCGAAAACAAACCCTCCTTAAAACACTGTTTTAAGTTGACGAGAGGGCTATGGAGGTCAGAGGTCAAACTATAAAGGGCGAAGGGGAGGGAGTGAGCAACACACTCACACGGTGCACAGTTAACAGACTCACGACGGAGGGAGAAGACCGACAGTGGTGAGTGAGGTGTTTTTCTCTTCATTTAATTTGCTTAGGTTAATTAATTGTCATGATGTGGGGGAGAGAGACTGATATTTGACTTGACTGTTTTTCTCCCCCCTCCCATCATGCAGACCGTATTTTTTTTTCCACCTTCAACATGTCAAAGTAAGTATTTTGAGAATAGAATTGTCTATTGCATACATAGTCATGATTCTGTTTTGAATAATATATTGAATTTTTTTTTAGACATTTTAACCAGTTTAATGATGGATACTGTTTAATTCAAGGAACTAGGTGCTGCGCCTCGCTCCACAAAACACAATTCAATACGAGAAGATTCAAGGACGTAACGAATTTAAAATGCCACGATTGAACTTGGTTCGATTCAGTGGGATCCCGATTCGATTCGATATGGTGCAGTTGTGGCTTTTGTCATGTTTATGCAAAATGTGTGGTGACGATGCTTTGTAGGTTTCCGGTATGCTAAGAGTTTCTGTCAAAAGGATTGAAAACAAACCCAGTCGGCTTCATCCAAGTGAGTCAACATGTTGACTCGTGGATACCGCTGGAATTATGTGGGAATCGAATCAGAAACTTGCGGATTTGATCGCAGTAAAACACCTTCGCCATGTGGCCTGTCTAACGCCTTTCGTACATGAATAAATCCTGATTAGGGTGGATCGTGGCAATTTGATTGATCTCGCAGGGCATGTTTACAAAACAGCGGGAAAACTTTTTAACTCGATTATACGGCACACAACAGATGAGAAGAACGCGGAGGATTAAGTCTTTGCTTCGTGCTTGACACGAGCACAGAGGATTGTCCTGTAAGGTTATGTCATTTAATAGAAGGGGCGATATAGTCAAATAATTTTTTTAAAACTACCAGTTCAACTTTCATTAAAATACGACAGCTCTGCATCATGATATCCGACCAAATGATTGAGAGGACTGCATTGATCTTCCTAAAAGTGGATTTAGAATGAGAGTCTGTTTCCCTCTGCTCCAGAGTTTTCAAGAAGACCAGCGGCAACGGACATGTAAGTGGCCTCTGTCAGATAGTTATTACGGCACACTCGTCTTGGGGATAGGACTGCCATTGCTTTTTTTTTCCCAACTCCTTAAAATAACTCTTAAAAGTCTCACGACCTGGTGGAGGAGAAACTTTGAAATGCTTCCTTTTCCATTTCCCTCAGATTGCCTTGTACTTAGGGAAGAGAGACTTTGTGGACAATGTGGATTCGGTGGAAGTGGTCGGTGGGTGGCAAAGTTCAGCCTTTCCTCGCACGTACTGTGTAATTTTGTCTCCATGGAGCCTAATGTCGGTTGATCCTTTCTCAATCCCAGATGGAGTTGTTAAAGTGGATCCCTCCGGACTCAATGGCAAAAAAGGTACTTTATTATCACCGGTCCGACATGCAAGGTCCGACATGAAGCAGCGCTCTCAATTGTGTCTCTCTCTTTTGTAGTATTCGTATACCTTGCTTGTGCCTTCCGCTACGGAAGTGAGGATTTGGACGTGATCGGGCTGTCCTGCAGAAAAGATATCTGGATAAATCGCGTTCAGGTGTATCCGCCCACAGATGGCAATGCAACAAAATCACCGATGCAGGAATCCCTCCTGAAGAAAGTCGGAGAGCAAGGGTATCCCTTTGCCTTCCAGGTGAGGGAGCATCTTACTTTCTTCCCAGCCCACGATCGCAACTTCATTTCTTCATCATCTTGCGAATGTCTTGTTCCTCCCGGGCTCAGATGCCAACGAACCTCCCCTGCTCAGTTGCCTTACAACCTGGGCCGAATGATTCTGGCAAGGTACGACAGTTGACGTCTTGATTTTCACCAGTATGTCCCCCGCCTTGAAACTTCACGCCGATGTCCTCCCTCTGCAGGCTTGCGGGGTGGACTTTGAGGTCAAAGCGTACATCGCCAACGAAGCAAACAGCGCTGACGAAACCATCGCGAAGAAGTACGTGTGCCCTGTGTTTCCCAATCAAGACAGTGTCGTGTTACGTTCATGATAAACATGTCTGCCTTAGGGACACTTGTCGCCTGATCATTCGAAAAATCCAGTTTGCACCAACCAAAAACAACGCCGGACCCAAGTCGGACATCACCAAGCAGTTCATGATGTCGGACAAACCCATTCACATGGAAGCCTCCCTCGACAAAGAGGTGGCGGCAAATAATTTTGGTGGTAACATTCAGTCGAGGGTGTAAATTAATCTGATCAGGTCCCTCTTTCCAGGTCTATTACCACGGCGATCCCATCACTGTTAGCGTAAAAATCAACAACGAAACCACAAAAGTGGTGAAGAAAATCCAAATCATAGGTGAGTAGAAGGAATTTGTCCACACATTGACCAGACCGACCCCTACCTCGTCTCTCTGCTCACCATGCATACCAACACCGGCAATCACCACCCCAACAGTTTCATTAACCTCTTCGTTTGCAAAGTCCACACTAATTTTGGTCGATCCTTTCTATTTTCTGCCACAAACGACTACAAGACACGGTCACAAATAATAAAGCCCACTTCATTCATCCCAATATCATTGTTTAGATACCGTACACGATCACCGCACCTTTTTATTCACCACGTGCTACCGTGTCACGTATCATGTAAATGTCACTATATCACATCGTACAGTTTAGTGCACACGTATTTTAATTTGCTTTCATGTTTGCTTTTTATTACTCTGCAGCCAGGTCGCAAAGGATAATCTATTTTAGATTGCCTTACCTGGCTAAATCACGGTTAAATAAAATTGAATGTGATCCTTGAAGGAAAAGCAAGAAAGCCCAGGTGCAATACGAATAAATGTATGTTTTGTTTTGGTTTGTTTTCTTTTAGTCGAGCAGCTGACAAATGTGGCGCTGTATTCCTCTGACACGTACACAAAGTCCGTCTGCACAGAGGAGTTTGGGTAAAGCTTGTGCGCACAATCTATTATGCCTAAAAAAGGATCTTTCCACACTGTATTCCACTTTTTTTAACCCACAGGGAGACAATTAACGCCAATTCCACATTCGAGAAAACCTTCCAAGTGACCCCGCTGCTGGCCAACAACAAAGAGAAGCGCGGACTGTCAGTGGACGGGCGGCTAAAATACGAGGACACAAACCTGGCCTCCACTACCTTGTAAGAGCTTTGAGCAGAGGGCTTACGCTGAGCTCAGGACAGTCTTTTTATCCTCTTATTGGGTGGTGGAGATACAACGCCGTGTTGTGTCATCCACTTATCGGGTCTTAAGAGCAAATCCTCAAGGTGTAAAAGGTCAACTATTTCCGTCTTCCCACAGGAGTCAAGATAATAAGGAGATGCAGGGAATTCTCGTGTCGTACAAAGTCAAAGTCAACCTGATGGTGTCTGGAGGAGGGTATGGTTTCATCGTTCATCATCTCAATTGATTAAGGCTGTGCTCCATTGTGAAAACCAAGTGTTCATTTTATTGTTTGTCTCCACAAAAGCCTGCTGGGTGGCCTTACATCGAGGTACATGCAACTCCGCTTCTAAACAAAAATATTTACATCTGCCTTCTTACTAATGTTACCTGACTTGTTTTCTAGTGACGTCACGGTCGACCTCCCGTTGACGCTGATGTCCCCCAAGCCAGCAGGTGAGCTAAGCTTCATTCTTCCCATTTTTTTTTTGAATCTATATACATCACATTTCATTGACTGTTTTTTTTTTGTTTTGGTTTTTTTTACCCTCCAATGCTGCATATGGCAGAAGTGTAAGTTAACCCGGGCAGAAGGCAAACACGTCCATGTTGTATTGTGATGCCTGCGATGGGTTGTTTGATTCCTTTTCTCTTGTGTGTTTGTGTATTTTATGAACCACAGCCAATTGGACTAAAGGCCTCTTTAGTTCAGGTGAGGTCATCATAGGTGTAGTGCATTCTGCTACAGTGTCAATTTTCAGTTCTGTTTATAGTCAGTGCAACAACAGCTCAACATTCAGTGTATCCGTCCATCTAGCTCATGTTTGTAACAATCATACAGGTCCAAAAATAAATGTAATATTGTTGCTTCTATAACACACAAAAAAACAAAACGGTCACACAGTCTCAACATTAGAGGCAGCAGACAACAGTGTTTAAGAATAAGAATAATAAGAATAAGAAAACCTTTATTAGTCTCACAATGGAGAAATTCCCATTTCTCCATTGTACATTGTTTAGTAATCGAGAGCACAGTATATGCAATTATTGACAGTCATACAAGTGCAGAAAAGTAAGTCTCATTTGCCCATCAAGTGTATGTAATAGAATACACTTAGAAGACAGAATTTCTGTCATACCTGTTTAACCAGAGCATAGCAGATATTGTCAATCGCTGCCATTCATGTTGGGCAGTATAAATAATGGATACCTCCCCCCCTAAAAAATATTTTGATTTGCCAATAGTGTCCATGCCTTGACTGATACTCAAAATAATTAATATAATAATAATTAAATCAATCCATGACTACCCTTGCAACTCAAAATGCTTCCATCTCAAATCATCTTTCACCATTAAAATGAATGGAAATGCTATTTTTCTTTTCCAGTCCCACATTGAGCCACTTCCGGTATATGTGCTTTGGCCACCAAGGGGCAGTATAATAGAGACACAAAAGAAGTTTCATAAGTGACTCGCTAAGATGTAGTAAATGTACTCGTTTTTCCTTCCGAGGATAAATAGTATGAATTTTCTCATATCGTCTGTCTACATGTGTTGCTGCACCGCTTGTGTTTAAATACCCACAGCTTCAAGAGTCCAATTTGTAAACAGCAAAATAAATAACTCTGCATGACAACACAAGGGGCTGTTCCATCACATTTCATGTACAGGCAGATTAACAATTACAGTACCTTGATGTGGACTCCAGAAAGCCTTAACATCCCCATGTGATCACAGAATGGACATCGCCATCGAGCCAATGGATGGATAAGATGTCGCCATGATACAAACAGCAGAACAACAATGGAAGCCGACGGCTGTGAAGGACAAACAACAGGGCCCTCGCTTCCTGTGCGTGCACACACAGTATATTCGTAGAGGTAATGCTGGGAGACCATCTGCGTGACATTTGATAGCTTTGGACAGAAATAAACCCGCTCAGTGTTGCTTTGATTTCTGAAAATGTCTCCTAGTGTAGAACGTGAGATTTTCTTTCAAATTGTTATTGTTATGATTATACCCTTTAGCACTACAATGTATAGAGACAAGTATGATGAGTGAATGTTAACGTGGAAATGAATGCACATGACTGTCTTTCTTCAGAGTCGATTGTAGGAAATAAAAAAAAAAAGTTTCCTCAGTACCTACCTTGCTGCTTGTTTTCTGTTATCTACACTGCTACTGTTCTTAAAGGGGATATATTATGGAAAAACTTGATTGTTTGTACACAAATAGTTGGGTCTCTGTAGTGCCTGCCCAGCAATCAAGCGTAAAATTAAATAGCCACGTTAATTTTAACCTGCCCATATATGAAAATATGTCAGTGAGTGAACCGTTCTGTCCTTCCACTCCACGGTTCCGTAACGTATAGTTAAAATTAGTTATTGGGCGCTTCATGCAAGGTACAAAGAGCTGCCGTGAGGTTTGCTGGATGCGTAGATTAGCATTACAGTACTTAAGAGGTTTTAACTTCCATGCAAGTGTACAAAGAAGTGAAATACTTAAAGTGGGAGTTTGAAAAGTGGGAGTTTGAGGTGTTGAAACTGTTGGCAAAATTTGAACGCGGCCTATCTAAGCGATGGGCAACATAAGTACTGGATCATCAGTGCTACTGGGGGGACCACATGCTGCGAATGGCTTTAATCTAAATAAGCACAAAAATATGACTATACATGCAAAATAGGTGCTCTTAATATATTTAATTTTCCATAGTACATTTATCAATGCATGTAGAAAAGATCCATGACCCTAAGCCAGTAACAAAGGGTTTGAAGCTGTCAACAAACTAACCACATAATGTGATTTTTTTTTTTGCCAGTGCAAAGGCCTCTCTTGCATAAAAATTACCATTCAAGGATGGCATGAAGTTGCTGAACAGCAAGCCAAATTCAAGTGCAAGAACTCATTTTGTGCATTTTTTTTCACCAACATCAATCAAAATGGTCGTTATTAATGTAATGTTTGTCCTGCATATCATTCATTCATTCATTCATTTTCCGAACCGCTTTATCCTCAATAGGGCAGCGGGAGGTGCTGGAGCCTATCCCAGCTGTCTTCGAGCAGTAGGCGGGGGACACCCTGAACTGGTTGCCAGCCAATCGCAGGGCACACAGAAACAAACAACCATTCGCACTCACACCGAGGGACAATTTAGAGTGGTCAATCAGCCTGCCATGCATATTTTTGGAATGTGGGAGGAAACCGGAGGACCCGGAGAAAACCCACGCAAGCATGGGGAGAACATGCAAACTCCACACAGGAAGGCCCGAGCTAGAATTGAACCCGGTACCTCTGCACTGTGAAGCCGACGTGCTAACCACTCGACTACCGGGCCGCCCTTCCTGCATATCATTCCGAAAAAATTATTAGGTCTACTCCTGTGGTATAGGCAGTAAACACAATTAAGCGACGTCTGCCATCTTCTTCATTATTCATTATTCTTCATCTTGTGGTGAATAATGATATTACAACTTGCAGTCGACATTTGCACAGCACGTGATTCAGCATTTGCAGTTTCACCAATTTTTATTTTATTTATTTTTCAAATACTTATTGATTATATTATTGTGGGCCAGTTACACGCCCGTCATTGATCTAGCTAGCTAACGATAACACCCATACACATGTAAACAAATTAACTACCAGAGAGCAAAACAGAAGCATCCAGGCTCAACTTTTTGGACGATTAAAAGTAATGCTAATGATATCAAAACAATGATTTACACGCAGTTACTTTAAGCACTGGGACAACGTTCTGTTTACAATAGGGGTCCAACAAACACATGCATTCTGCCAGCTACAACTGCAAGGAAATTGCTGCTTATTCTTCTCCAAAGCCTCATGGTTGCGCTGTTTCACTTTTGTTCGTATGAAGGAGATTAACAAAAAAAAAAAAAAACGAAAAAGCAGAGGGCTGTAGTGAGGGGGTGACGATCAACTGCTGTGCTGTGACTGCTCTGTGCTCTCCTCTCTCCAGTCTAGACATCACATCACAACCCAAAGCCAGCTAGTTAGCTGCCTCGTATTTTGTTTGCGCCAAAATGTCGACCACAACCGGCGGTGGGGAGTTCGGCAACCCTCTACGGAAGTTTAAGCTCGTCTTTCTGGGCGAGCAGAGCGGTGAGTTTGGACGCCGTTTGTCGAAGTTGGAGATCGGTAACTGGGATGTGGGGGAGAATCTTGCTAGCATCCAGCTAACTAGCTGGTCGAGTTTGCTTGCGGCCCAATGAGAGAAAAATAAGAGGTAGTCTTGCACGGCAACAATTCTACATTTTTGCGCTTAATGGTTTAAAGAAGACGGAAATGTGGACATTTTTTTCCACCTCGAATTGTGATGATGTCATCGGACACTCATAGTTACCGAGTCGCCTTTCACCTTTGAGTCAAATATGATTTCAAATGACATTACCTAGTAGTGGTACGAATAATAAATGTTGACTTACCCTCAAATGAATGAAGAGGACATAAAGCGTCTTGGTGTGTGTGTGCGTGATTCCTTTCCACCTTGACATCAGTGAATGTGAAAGATAATGGATGGATGGATAGCCAATAGCAGCTAGTAGCCGTTGACTTTCTGCTAAGGGAGCGAGCTGGACGTTTTTAGCCCGGAATTCTCTTTTATTGACACTCAAGCTACTGAACTCTCACCGTAACATTAAACCGCAATACTGTGAGATAATATTGCATCGAAGCAAGGACACGTAAGAAGATAGCTCCCTTTACAGCTGGACCTTGCTTAGCCACGTCGGCCAGCCGAGGTTAGAAACAAGCCGGCCGGCCTTCCTCGGCAATTTAACGCCGCTGGACAGTGCAGTCGAGAATCAATTGATTATTCTTACGTGTTTATACGCTGTGTTTGTGTATCCAGCTTGAAACACAAAACAATCGGGCTTTGAAGTAATTTGGCGATAATTTGGATATCTTTTTTTTGTTTCGTCCATTTTAGTAGCTCCACCCATATTGCCAACTCAGCGTGTGAGCTCGACAGTTCACAACAGTGAATCCCGTCGGTGTACCCTGAAAAGCCGATTGAGTGTAATTTCAAAATCCTTGATATCTCGTTTAAGGTCCGTGTACTAGTACCTTCTTTGATATCACTAGTAAGACCATTCATTGCATAAGTAGAGCGAGTGTGTCAAACCAGTGAATGACGACGTTTCCGCTATTAGTACTGTAATGTTATTGAAGAATGTCATATATGGACTATATGCATAGACCTTTACGACAGCAGTTCGACATGCCGTAAAGGTCTATGCATATAGTCCATATATGACAAGTACCACTTTTGGATGACTACTACACAATTAACTTTACTCGAAAGCTACTGTACTACACGAGTAACACAAATAGGTCCAACTTGTAGGCATGCCACACACTAGTAGCCCCCATATCAAGGATGTTTACTAAATAAGCCTTTTGAACATTTGTTAAGGTACTTGTGATAGGGTGATATTTTTCCTCACTATTAAGACAATCTCTCACTTTAGTAGACCGACTAGGACCCAGCAGTAGATCCGCTGTGTATTAGTGGAATTTCATGTGAACTACTGCCAATATCTGCACCCTAATACAACAACTTGGGCATACTACTGTAGTACATGTTACCCACTTGGCAACTCTGTGAACTAGTTGGCAACTGCATCGTCACTAGTACCACTAATGAAATACAATTCTACTAGTGCACATCCAGTGCTTCATGAATAGTATTAGTTAACAATACTAGTAGTGCACAGGTGTCAACTATCGCGCACATTTTCTTCACCTGTAACATGTTTCTACTGTTGTGCCCTGATCGTTCCACTAGGGCACAGAAATGTCATGAAGTATTTGAAAAAAAATGTCACTAGTAGAAGACAGTTGCTGCTACTGCACTTTTAATTGTTGTTAATTGAGCCTGCCTGTCCACTAGTTGCATACTTGTCTGCGTACTACTAGTCAAGTGTTAGATGTTAACTTGTAGAATGTCACTAGTAGGTCTAAGAGCATCTAGTTGTAAACAGTTTTGCTTCACTAGTAATCTGTAGTTGTCCTACTAGTATGCCATTGTATATTGTCAGTTGGCTTCATAGTAAGCTGTTAGAGCACTTGATTAATTATCAAGGGATATTACAATGCTGTACTAGTAACTAGGCCCAACTAGTTGGCATGTCTCAACCCAAAGCCTCACTCTCAAAGAAAATCAAATAAATAGCCGTTGGAGCATTTATTCAACATTCTTGACAGCCATGTACATCCATGCTCTTTATCTTCACTAGTAAGACAATTGCATGTTGAACTATTGTTTGTCTTGCTAGTAAAAACCTTCATACTAATGCTTTATTTGGGCCTAAAATGGGGGGAGGTTCACGTCTTTGTTGAGGAACAATGTACGTACGGTTTCAAGGAATTCAGGGATTTCATCATCTACGGTCCATAATAATATCAAAAGTTTGAGAGAATCTGGAAAAATCACTGCACGTAAGCGGCAAGGCCGAAAAACAACATTGAATGCCCGTGACCTTCAATCCCTCAGGCGATCCTGCATCAAAAACCGACATGTATGGTGTTGTGAAAAAGTATTTGCCCCCTTCTTGAGTTCTATGTTATTTGCATATTTATCTTACACAAAGATTGCAGTTTATCAAGCCAATCTTAATAGCACAGAGCGACAACCCAAGGACAACAATCCCAAAATTCGTGGACCGCTTATTACACGGAGAGCCAGATCCGTCTCACAGGCCTTGATTTTGCCACCTGTGTTGTGTGCTTTTAAGTCACTGTGGTGCTGATTTCCCAACTTTGAATGACAACGTTTGGTGCTTGTTTCTTCATAATTGCAAAGAAGATGCTTGAACTCTTGCGTCTTTGTTGCAGTGGGAAAGACCTCGCTCATCACCAGGTTCATGTATGACAGCTTTGACAACACCTATCAGGTAAATACAAGAGATTGAGAACTTAACAGAAAAAAGCCAACAAATGCTGATGCGACCTCCGCCGGCGAACGATTGCCAACTAGACGTGCCGTTTATTCCGGACGGCGACTCATAAATAGCTTTTACAGGCAGTATAAAAGGTGTCTCAATGGCGCTGAGCTGCAGAAGCAAAGGGCTGCTGATTGCATATGTTACAGTTATCGATCAGTATATTATTTGTTGTTTTCGTTTTCAGTTTGCAATTGAAAAATCTGAAAAGCAGTTGATTGTTTTGTTTATCCATCCTTGCATCTTCTGTTCCACGGGGGCACAGGTGGGCTGGAAACACTGAGTGTTGTTTTGGTTCTTTTATGAATCTCAAACAAAAATGTCAGCTTTTTCAGGAATTAAACTTGAGTCCAGATCAAAAATATGAAAATGGAAGAAAAAAAAAATGAGCCACAGGGCTGAATTCAATTTTATATTTAATTGGTCATATTTGCACGACCTGGAAGTTATAGCCACAACCCTCGGTTAGTTTATTGATTTCATGTTTACTTCTCTCAAGCTTAGGCGTGTCACAATCAGTCAGGAACATCAAGAAAATCCATCCATCAACCTTATTATAATATGGACAGTTATGTATCATATCAAGAATGTGTGACTCTACCACAAATGGACTAGTAGATTTGGGGCCAATATTCATTCTTGTTGTAATTGTATATTACGCAGGAATTCTGAGTCAGAAAACTTAATTTATCCTCTTGGGGCAATTATGTCTCCGTGGACTGATCGTAATGGTTACCAAGCTAACATCTTTGCGTGTGCTCTTGACCAAACCTCCGTGTCACGTAAACACTGTCAATTCAAATCAGACTCTTCCTTGTAGCCTGTTTTTAAATTCGGTATTTTGGATCAGAGCGTAAAATAGGACAATGAAAATCTTTTTTTATTTTTTTTGAAGACTGATGCTTCCTGTAATGCTTCTGCTGTTTATATCATGTGTTGCTGATGTCAAGGTTTTGATGCATTGATTGTTTTGCAGGCAACAATTGGCATTGACTTTTTGTCAAAAACCATGTACCTCGAAGATCGTACGGTAAGCCACGTTATCTTCCCTATGTCATTTCCACAAAAGGATTATCGAACCTTATTACAATGCTTAAAGCATGCTTTGTATAGCACTCACCATTTCCACATTATCACCCTTTCACTTTTTTTTTTTTGGACCCAATCCTATCGTGTCATCATTCATTTTGCCAGACGTGATCATATTTTCAGTTCCCTTTTTTTTGTTTTGTTTTGTTTTGTCCTCCTTCCATCCTCTGTCTGGGTCACGAAATCCCACCGGTTCCCCACGCGTGCGCATATGCGTCACGGGCGGCCAAAGATTCGGCTGCAGCTCTGGGACACGGCGGGACAAGAGCGTTTCCGCAGCCTCATCCCGAGTTACATCCGAGACTCAGCCGCCGCAGTTGTGGTTTATGACATAGCCAGTAGGTATCACGGCCTTGCCTTGCCTCGCCTCCCTGTCCTCTGCTTGTACGGTACCGTGTGCAAGGGCATACGGTGCAAGAGCGTGGTGTGGTGTGGAAACCCCACTGGACACCACCGTGAGAGCGTCTCCCAGCATGGCTGCAAAGCAATTTCACCAGCAGTGCCCAGGGGGGTATCCACGCTCCTCAGATGCTGTTTATGAGAGGCTGTATTAAATATAAGAGGCTGTTGGAATGAATCACTCAACATTTCTTCCGATGTCTCTTTGTGGGTTCAGATCCTCTGAATGGGATGTGACTCAAGAATGATTCAGCGGGGTCTCTTTATTTTTTTCTTGCATTAAGCTGCTCACCTCCACTTCATCATTTCAATGGTTTCCTCCCCCGTTCGCCATTCCTTCATTAAAATCAGCCTGGCTTGCAGTTAATCTTCTATTCCTAGCTCCCCCTTTCTTATTCTGCTTTCCCTCCCCTCTTTATCTCCATTCTCCCTCCCCGACCGTTCCAACCCCGCAGGTCCGACTCCAGCTTTGGGACACTGCTGGACAGGAGCGCTTTCGTAGCCTAATTCCCAGCTACATCCGCGACTCTACCATTGCTGTGGTTGTGTATGACATCACCAGTGAGTCAGGGCTGTTCACTAACATTCCGTTTTAGGTGCCGAGAGACATTTAAGTTACATTAGGTACACCTGCGCAATCTAAAGTGGGATACACGCATACCCGTTTTTAACATCTTTACTGATATTTTTCAATATGAGACCACCACGTGATGATGAAAAAAAAATCGCTGTCAATTCTGACTCCTATTATAGTGTATAGCGTATTGCAAATGACCAGCACAGTCCACCACACACAAATTACCATGTGACAATCCCAAGACTGACCTGTGGGGGCAGCACAGTCCCAGAGAAGATCAGGATTGCCGAAAAAAGACAAAGAAGAAGAAAAAAACTAGGCCAGGCGAAACGCAGTTCTCATTACAAATGACTTTAGGGACATATTATTAAGTGACTTGGCCAAAACAAACTGAACTATCTCGCAGTGCACGTGGTTTGGCGACGAGTGTCCATAAGATGCAGTCCGTCGGCCAGCAGTTTTGCTGCAATTCATTATTTGACTCGCCGGCTCATGGTGCCCAAACGTCGCAGATAAGTTTCTGCAATCGCAAAGCCAGCGAGACTCAAGTCAACTTTAGATGTAAAATACAGTACATACTATATTGTGTATATATACAGTATTGTTTTATGTATTAATACTTAATAATTTTATATGGACTTGTAGCTAAACAGCAAAGTTCATTGTGTCGAAATTCACGGATGCAGTCAGTGAATGGGGTGATCAATCATTACCACCTCTCCAAATAGCCAGACACTCTCTTTTCTTCTAGTTCATTTCCTCTCTTTGGCAATCCTCCTCCTCTTAGACAATTGCGCCGTGCTTTTGTGGTTCAATTAAAAATAAAATTATACAATAAATATAATTGTAGGGCACTATAGTATATTCATGTGGTGCCTGATATAAGGTCACATTTTCCGGCCCAAATCTGTGCTGACCACACACATCGTTTTCAGATTTATTGTTGGCCCTCTGACAGTTGCCTGAGCAAATCCAATAATCGGGCCTTTGATCACAAAGGTGGTTAAAACTTTGCCTGATTGTTGGGATGTGTGTACCCTATTTTGGTGGGATCCGATTCAAGAGCTGTATCGACAATTCTGGAAACTGCTTCATAATGCTGCATTTTCTGACTGTCCGATCCATTTAACATTCTGCTTATTTTGTGCAGCGAAATCAGGTCACAGAAAATAATCACACTATTGCAGTTCTCCACAAATGAAAACAACAGCCACATTCGTGGACATATTGTTAAATGAGCACCTCTCACAGACAGCTCTCGGGTAGATGTTGCCGGTGTACCTAATGCTGTGTCCACTGGGTGTAAGTATTGCTCAGAAGTTGTCGAAGCGACCGTTCCATTTTCCAACTCTTAATACTTTTGCTTACTGACACAAGTAGCCAATTGGACATCTGTGAAACTAATACTCGCTTTACAGTAGCTAGAAAATATTGACAGCTCCACGTGTAGCTCGTATGTGTGCGCTGATGTCTGTCATTTCCTTTGACTTTCAGATCTCAACTCCTTCCAACAAACCTCAAAGTGGATCGATGATGTCCGGACGGAGAGAGGAAGTGACGTCATTATCATGCTCGTTGGGAACAAAACAGACCTGGCGGACAAAAGGTGAGTCCTTGTTTTGAATGTGTGGATGTTAGTGATGTCACATTCAAGTGTTGGTCTTGATTATTATTTGACGCAATTGGGTCAAATAGGGTGGAATCAAGCACACACTGTTCCGGGATGCTGACTACTCATCTCCCACGAAGTTGTATCAAAATAATTCTAGAATTCTTGTTTTAGCAAAACCTCACAAGGTCCCAGCTGTTCCACTGTAGTTTGTTTTTGTAAACCCTCTGCCACAGCCTGGAATCCCACATTTCCCCCCGTGACAGTGTACCTCATTCATCTTTTTGTTTGTCTTTATGATTTGCCGCTTTGCATATGATTCCGTACTTTAGTGAATGCTAAGTGCAGTGTGAAAATTAGTAAGAAAGCTTTTTCTTTTTTAATGGTTTCTCCATATCGCAAATGTTTACCTATGGTGAGCAGGCCTGTAACATAACCCCCCCCCCAAGTCCCACCCCCAGCGCTAAATGGGGCTTCACTGTCTTTTTCTTTGCCTCAGATTTGAGTTATGTTCCTCAGTTTCATTCTGTCATTTTGATTTCATTTCTGCGTATGTGTGTGTGTATGTGTTTGCATGTGTTTTTTGGGATTCTCCACCTTGTCTTCTCCCCACCCACCACCTTCCTACACCCCACCACCACCACCACTTTTCCCGGGACCGGTGGCAGGCAAGTCTCTGTTGAGGCGGCAGAGAGGAAAGCTCGAGAGCTCAATGTGATGTACATAGAGACCAGCGCCAAGGCTGGCTATAACGTCAAACAGGTTGGTGGCGGCTGGCGAAGCGGCCATGTTGTCCTTTCATTTTCACGGGAGAGTGACTCCTCCGTGTTGTCATTCTTCGGATCACAACTTAATCAATGCCATGAGTCGTTTTTCCTGCTAGCCAGCATAGCCCTGGTCTTCGCCCTCGCTTTTTGTGTCTGTTATAACCAAAACTAACCTTTCTTCCCTGTCAAAACAAAGACTCAGCAAGCGTTCTTGTCTTTCCTCTCCTTTCGGGCCTGTCTTCTTTTGCAATGTTTCTCCCTATCCGTATCCACCTCTCGGTCCGCGTGGCCTCCACCCGAGCAGACAGATCACCACGGAGGAGGGCGAGCACAGAGCTAAGGAACTGAATGTCATGTTCATTGAAACCAGCGCAAAGACTGGCTACAATGTCAAACAGGTAGAGATGACTCTTTCTCTGGCTACTCACTAACTATGCTAATTTCTGCGCTCCAGCTTCCGACTTTTCTCTTCTGACTCCCCTTTTCACTCACTCTCTTTGTGATCTACACTAAATCACTGCTGTTGGCTTTGTTGTCTTCTCAGTCAAAGGTTACTTAAAATGGAGTCCCTGCACCAAGGGGGATTGCGAGCCGTAGGTTGGCATCCGAAAAATAATTTGTGAGAAGTATCGTTTGGAAAAATAAATAAACAAATAAATAAATACATACATAAATGTCAACTGCATATAGGCACTGATGTTCCGATACTGCGAGATAAACCAATTATTCCCCAATACTTTTGCTACGGGACAAATAAAAGATCGAATATGATTAGGTATCATGACACAAATCTGACAAGCAGGCAAGAATAAAGGAGAGCAAAAAATGTATTAGTACAGAAATAGTCTTTTTTTTTTGTACAAAACTTTTTTTGGGGGCGGGGTTAGAATATAAAATATATTATTTCGTTGATACAGTAGTATTGTTATAAGGATTGAAATGTGCATGTTAAAATGTGACTTTCTTCCTTTGTTAAACTTGACTTGAATAATATGCAGACGGAAATACCGACTTCACCCGTGTCCGGTTTTCATGGTTCAGTTCAACAAAATGTGTTTTGGTAAAGATTGTGTTATTTTCTTCAAAATTTACAACATTATTTTCATAATGACTTACCTCACCCCAACCAGTTTCAATATTCATTCTTTTGTAACATATTTTTTTCCCTTTAAAAAATATGAATTTATCATTCTTTTTTGGAGCTGTATCAGTTAGACCGACCTCCGCATAGATTTAGATAATGCCACTGTCCAGCAAACAGAACTCTGTAATTTCTAACTCATTGCCTGCCAAAATGTGTCTAAAATGTTAAGGTTTTTGGTTCAAATTGCAACTGATGCTGATGTATTTTTCCAATTTGTCTGCATGCTGAGGCATCACATTCTTGGCTAATCCTCGTGTCTTTTGTTTTGCAGCTGTTCCGTCGCGTTGCGGCCGCGTTACCTGGAATGGATAGCACAGCGGAGAAAAGCAAAGAAGACAGTATCCTTCAAAAGTGGCGGTGGTTCTCAAAACTGGCGTCTGAGCTGTACCTTGGCGGTCCACAAAATAGTTAGCGGTAAATGATGTTGTGTGCTTACAGCAATGAATGCATATGGTAGTTATTTTTAATTGCCTCTAAGGACTATTAAGGGCCCCTCTCAAAATGTTCTTCTTTATTTATGAAATGTGAAAATAAGACTTTCCTTTTATGCAAAATTGTCACCTTAATATATTACGACATACAACTGTAGCCTTGTAAGATTACATTTTATATTGACAAAAGACTCAATTGTGTTCTACAAAAAAAAATGAATGTCACTGTCACTTTATTTATTTATTCGGGATTAGGCAACATTTTCATTCCAGTGGCACTTCGGCGTACACATGGTAATTGAATTAGCATGAGGAATATGAGTGAGGCTTTGGAAAATGTTCCCCTTTGACCCAAAATGTTTGAGAACACCTAGTAGAACCTAATATCTTTTTAAAAAAAAAAAGAGAAGCTAATAATTTGCAAACTCATGGTCGGCGTTGCTTAACTCCAACTCCCTTCAGTGATCGACATCAAACTGGAGAAGCAGCCAGAGATGACTGTCACCGAGAGCAGCTGCTCATGCTAGTACATGACACTCGAACCCAGCTCATCAAGCCTGTCTCACCCCCAACCCTCCCCCCACCACCACCAACAACAACAACAGCTTGTCTCTCAGTCTCTCACCCGGGGAACAAACACTGGAGAGTTAGCGCGTGGATGTGCGTTACTGAAGCCAAACAGAGAGTCCACGTTGAAATCCGAGGGATGCGTGAGCCCAAAGGCGTTTTCAGTTTGATGACTTGCATGGCATTTAAAGTATATACATAGAAGCGCAGACTGACTTAGCTAACCGCTTTCTGGGTTATCGCACAAACTCATAATTTCCGTGCTGTGACTTTTTTTTTTTTGTCATTGTTGTCACGTAAAACGACACGATGGATTGTTTAGGTGACTCCGCAAGTTTTGTTTTGTTTTTTGTATCTGCAAGAGAGAAGTTGTAAGATGGCTGCTTATTTCTTAACTTATATGTTGTATTTTAAGGAAGTAGAGACAGGATCTTACGAATTATCACAAACTTCACACTTCAGGTTTTTGCAGCATATTAACACAGCAGGGGGCGTCATTAATGTGTGTGATGAGGCTGCACTATGGAAAGCCATTTGTCATTTATTCTGTATCCTTGCTATTCGGGGTATGGTCCATGTACCAGTACACTCTTTAACATCACTATGAAGACAATTTAGTGCACTAATAGAATGACTGTTTTACTAATGTTGTTGTTTTTTTTTTCCACTAGTACTGTCACGTTTGGCCTACTTGGAAACAATGAAACATTTTTCGTAATCTACTGAGCTACTTTATTAATATTACTCTGAACTCTGCTTACTCTGAAGTAAGCATGTGTCACACACTAGTATCCTCATTATGAAAGATATTAAATAAATGCTCAACTGGTTTTCCACAGAAAAAAATCCTGTCTACTAGTGCCACTTTTGGCCTTCTAGTATGCAGCTTCACCTTACTAGTAAACTACTGTGATGCACTAGGTAAGGACTCGAAAGTCATTAATACTAGTAGTCAACTAGTGCACCGTTTTGCCCCACTAGTAACATATGTGTCCTACTAGTTTGCCTAATTTTGTCTGACTTGTGAGGATAGAGCATACTAGTACAGATTGAATAAAAACTTGAGCAGCTTTCCATGAAGTCATCAGAACATTTATTCAACATCTAAACCTTAAGAAAACTACTGGTGCATGACATATAACAGTTTGGCCCAGTAAGGCAGCATAGTGCTTTACTAGTATGTTTTAATTACATATTAGGAATCCAAAAGTGGCAGTAGTTGTGGAAAAAAATATTACTCGTAAGACAATTGTTTTCCTAGTGCAGTCTTACTAGTGGGAACAAAGAACTTGAGATGGATATCAAGGAAATGCAAGAAATGCTCAAACAGAAAGATGGTCTTCAGAGCTGAAAAATGTATTGACAAATTTGGGTTTGTTGTTTTTTTTTTTTTTGTTTTTTTTTTTTTGTCCAAGTCCTGAGAGAGCAATGCACCCCCAATCCCTCCTCCACCACACCACACTGCACTGTGTACGTGTGCATCACGTGAGACCCGATTCCAAGAGGTTTCTTCGACGTAAGCCAAACCGCGTAACCCCAAACTGTCCTCATAATGCCCATGAAGCATCAGAATGCTAATTTCACCATACTAACAAGGACGTGAGGACTAGTTACTCACTAGATAACCTTTT
>CAAKHF010019730.1:0-11979 GCA_901007745.1 Hippocampus kuda | reverse complement strand
TTTTCTAACACTCCCGCCATGCCATTGATCCTCAGTGTTGTGTTGATCACACATCACAGCGCATGATCGCCATGCAGGATTTTTACGGACGACGACACAGATGCCTTGCTTGTTTTTGTTCACCAACGTTGTGCACTGAATCAAGCCACAAATATTGTAAAATAGATGAAAAGGGAAGCTGGCTGACTGGTTGGTTGCTCGTCGTTGTTTTCTAGAGCCGGTCGACGAGAGCATGTCCTAAATAAAAACTTACTAACACTCCCGCTGTAAAAATGGCCACCTTAGTCGCAGTATCATTCGCTCTATTGCTATTATTGCTTGTGTAGGACCGTTGTTTTTATGTGATTATTTATTCAGAAACTCGGACATACACCTGAAAATTGTTAGCTTGACCAAAAGTGCAAATGCTGAGGCGCATGTCAAAAAGATGTTTTATTTATTTGTGTGTCTGCCGGGAACCCTCTCACTCTTTCTTCAAGGCATTGTTGTACAACTAGAAAGGACTTCTTGCGGTATGTTGTCATGGTAACACTGTTTACAGTCAAGGCCGTAAAGGCTACACACACAAACACACAGAGCGAACCACAAACCCAATTCTTTAGCCATAGCGTAAATGAATACCTTGGTCCTTCTTGGCTGTCACTGGTTTTGAAAATATGTGTCGACATTTTAAGAAAAAAAAAAGATTTAGAGCTCTTCTATTACTTGCCACAACTTAATACTCAGCTTTGTGCTCTTCGGAATCGTGTCTGTCCACTTGAACTATGCTGTCTACTCGTGTTTAGCAACGTTGTGTGAATACTATTGCTATCTGATGTGTAAAAAGGAAAGTGAAAGGCACACAAGTGTAGGCCTATCTCATGGAATACAATAAAGATTATTTCACCAAAGAGTATTCTTGAAGCTTCATTTTATTCTTATTTTTTTATTACGGATTGCTTTGTATCGCACAGTGTATATAATTAAATTGAAGGTAGAGTTAAACAGTTTGCCGCCATCCTGTGGCATTTATAGGAAATTATTAAACTTTGGAAGCAGCTTTAACCAATGCCTCCAATTGGGCTCAAGTTAGGCTGACTGAACTGAGAGTAGCTCTTGGAAAAGTCATCAGCCATGGTGAGTCCAATTTTAAAAAAAAAACATGAAAGTGTAAAACGTGGTATTAGTTGAAGCAGACTACATTTGGAGCATATTTTATGGCCAATTTATTCAGGAATCGGCTTATTTCAAAGGATTCACATACTTGGTCAGGCACCGTCGCTGTTTTTAACTAAACACCCCGGTACCCACCACTGTCATTGTGATTAGTTAGTTCTTGAACAACTTCATCACAACGAGCTGGGGTATTATCAAAACGGCAACACTGTTCTTTTTTTAGTCCCATTCATTCTCCGTGGAATGTTGAATTTCCTCATGATGGTTTCATCAGCACTCAAGATAAGGGGAACTTGTCGCATACTGTCTATGTGTGTCACATATTGAGTAATCATACACCGAAACTACTGTATACTTAAGCACTATGTAACACTATTACGCCATGAAGGTGTGGCCAGGTGAGCACAGGGCCACGATGACTAAGCAATAACTTAATTAGATTTGCTTATGCAGATGTCTTAAATTTTATTTTTGAATTTTTAATTTGTATTTTGTACGCCTATTCTACAGTGACTAAATTGTGGCCATCATTAGCACTCAACAAGTACAAACGTTTTACCAAATTTGGTGCCATAAATTAGCATTTTGTGACACCGATAAATGCAAACTTAAGTTATAAAAATAAATAAATAAAAATTACAGCCTCTGAACTTTACATAAGTACAAATAGATTTTGACTTCATTACCAGACATTGGTGTTTGGTGGTCAGAAATGTTGCCTTTTTATGCGCACGTTGTATCCATATGAAACCAATACAGTGTGACAAGTTTTGTTTTAATTGTCTGTGTGTGCCCTGTGATTGGCTGGCAACCAGTTCAGGGTGTGACCCGCCTACTGTCCAAAGACAACTGGGATAGGCTCCAACACGCCCTGTGATCCCTGTGAGGATAAACGGATTAAAAATCATGTATATTATATATTTTTAGTATATATTGTAGACTGTTTAGTTTTATATACATATATATATATATATATATATATATATATATATATATATATATATATATATACACACACACACACACACACACACACACACACACATACATATATGTTTTGTTGATGTCGTTTGTCTTCATATGTGTAACAATGTGTGCGTGTGTGTGTGTGTATATATATATATATATATATATATATATATATATATATATATATATATATATATATATATATATATATATATATATATATACACACAGTATACACACACACACACACACACACACATATATACACACGCACACATTGTTACACATAAGAAGACAAACGACACCAACAAAACAAATTAAAGAAAAAAGATATATAAGGCATTCTCACGTTAAAATAAATTAAGTCTCTGAATCATTGAAAGAAGTTCAAGGGCTTTCATAGACGTCACAATAAATTACTAATGGTACGCGCAATACAATTCACGGATATTTGAGTCACCAAATCGAGCCCCCCTTTTGTCGAAACCGTAAGGTGACATCGCGTCTTGCAGCGAAGGTACGTTTCATTTGTAACGCCACTTGTTTACATAGTACACCGAATTTGAAGCTACAAGTGTGTATTTCTTTGGTAAGCGTGTCACCTCTGTACTGTTGCTAATTTTTCTTTTACATTAGTATGATATTCTACTTGAGTTTGAGCGGTTTTGAGGGTGAGGAACTGCATTTTTTTTTTTTTTTACCTGTACGTGTTACGACGTCACCAGTGGAGGTGTGTTCCTCTTCGAGTGCGTTTGTGAGTCAAGGCATGGCTCAGGAATTCGGCCTCAAGAATCCTGTTCGACTCGACCGGCGATCGGCCTCTCTTTATATTCAGAAACCAACCCGCAGAAAGCCTGACTTGACTTTGGAGAACTTTCAAAAGAAGAGACACCTTATCGACTGTATTTTTTTCTTGTTCTGTGCTCGCGTGTTGGGAGATTATTGGCAGCATGTCTTTTGCCAGCATCCTACCGGACGACTCTGCGTTTGTTGATTTCAAGGATCAGTGTTTGTCCACCACGGGGAATTGGCACAATAAATACGACAAACACGGGATGCAAGTGTGGATGGAAATCCCCAAGGACAAGGGGAACAGCAACGGGCCGAAAGTGCACAAGATCAAAGTAAGTTTAAACAAAGTAACAAAAGAAAAATAAAATATCAACACACAGATTCCTAAACCAACTAAAAAGAATTCTTAGCTCTCTTAAGTACCACCATTATGACCAACATGAAAATACAGTCGTTAGCTTAAGCTAAGTAAGTGTCCACAAAAACAAGTAATTTCTTTCTCAAGAGTATTGAATATATTGTAAGCTATTGGAACATTAACACTGCATTTTACCTAAAACTTGTATCCAAATTTAAAAAAAAAACAGTTTTAAAAGATTAAGTGCAAAGGTATTGCTTAAAATGTTAATAGAACTGAACTGTGCTTCACAAATGTCCTGTATTTGATTAATAAAACGATTAGACCACTTCAACATTAAGCACAGTTTGAACATTTAATTCCGTGATTCTTTCTTACCCCACAAGAGGGAGTCTGTATACCACATTTAAAGAAACACTGCGTTAAAAAAATGGTCATTCATTTTAGTGGCTGAATGATAATAGTCATATTATTATTATTATTATTATTATTAATAATAATAATAATAAACTCTGACACTTAGAAAACAAACACTTACATGTCATTTGAGCAAGGCATAGCTTTTGAGAAAACAAGGGGAAAGGGCTGGAATGATGATCTTAGCCGTAATATTTTGACTGTGTGACGTGTCAGTTGAACAAACGATGTTACATAAGGTCAATTGCTTCCACCGGAGACACGGAATGCCAGTTGTAATTGACAAAATATGTAAACGTGGAACGCCATAGTGCGTGTGTGTGTGTGTGTAGGTTTGTCGTTCTGACTTTCTTTTTAATATTTTTTCAAGCGAGTTTTTTAGTTTCTATTCCTTTTTATACTTTTTGAAAATGCTTCTATTTTTTGTTTAGATTTTATTAGGGTTGTTTTTTTTACATTTATGGAGTTTTGTTGTGTGTGTGATTTGAAAAAAAAATCGGTTACTAAATGTAAGCTACAATTTTGGCCTTCCATCTTCTGTACGGATGGACAGTCATGCCAAAATCAAGACATTTAAAATGAACCCTGAAAGCTCATGCATGATATTAATTGACAAAGACAAAAACAAATTGCATTTTTGCTCATATTATAGTTTCATTTTTCTTTCATTTCATTAACGAATGTCTTTTTTCAATTTTACTTGTTTTTTCATTAGTATTTGTTAACTTTAGTAACCTATGTGTGTGTGTGCGCGTGTGTGTTTCCCAGTGTAAAATGACAATCAAAGAAGTCTCTGCAGCGACCATGTACGACGTCATCCATGACAGCGAGTACCGGAAGATATGGGACCCCAACATGGAGGAAGGCTATGACATCGCCCGCGTCTCCGACTGCGCTGACCTTGGCTACTACTCATGTGAGTGGGGCCTATCTTTCCTCGACTGATCGCCAGCTCAACCCAGCGCACATATAAAAACAACCTTCCTTCCATCCATCCATCCATCCATCCATCCATCCATCCATCCATCCATCCACCCATTTGTCCATTGTCCATCCATCCATCCATTTCCAATATACAAAAAAGCTTGTGCTTACAGGTGTAGCGGGCTAAGTGGAGCTGATCGTAGCTGATATCAGGCAAGAGGCGGAATATACCCTGGTTTGGTCACCAGACAATCACAGGGCACATACATGGTGTCCTAACGACAGCTCGGTGGCCATCCATTTTTAAGCATGCTGCACCATATACAAAAAAAATATATTTGACATGGGCTGCGAACCTAGTTTTTAAAAAAAATCAATTTTAGAAACAAAAGTAACTTGTTCCACTTTCTACTCTGTGTCAAAGGTCCAGTTTATAGAGATGTGCCACTAATCCATCCTTTGATCATCAAAAATGGACAGCGTAGTACGGTTTGCTTTTGTGTTGGTTCTGTATTTGGAGATGGGACTCAGCTGCTGTTCAGGGCATGGTGGATCTCGTGTAGTGGGATAAAGGGAATTTGGGCACCCCAAAATCTTCCAAAATCCTCAACCGGTTGTCTTGTCACCTTTAACTGAAAGCTGTTAAGTATCAGTTAATCATATCAACTAGAACATCTAAACAGGATTACAATTGCTTGTTTGATTGTAGACTGTTTAACAAATTAAAGTCCAACAATTGTAAAGTGGCCCTTGCATCCTTCCATTTTTTTTTTTAATTTATATGCAGACCTCAAATGATAAAGTTTGGCTGAGTGGGGTCAACTCTGGATTGTTTGCCAAGCAATTGCAGAGCAAATATAGACAAGCAAATATCCATCCATCTTGTTTCTATGGAGTTTGTCCTCCGGTAACAGGTAACTGGAGCTTATCCTATCTGATATCAGTTAAGAGGATGGGTACACCCCAAACCGGTTGCCAGCCAATGACAGAGGCTTTTCTTCATATTTCCATGGTAAATCCTGAAGCCTTGTAAGGGTGTCCCTGATCATTTCAAGTCATGAGATTCATGTTGACACCTACAAAAGGATGCAGGAGCCCCCTGAGTCCGATCCAGAGTGTTTGTTGTCACAACAAGGCCCAATCTGAGAAAGACAAACCAAAGGGAAACCCGCAAAGATGCCCTAAGATCGCCCTGTCTTTTTTTTTTTTTTTTGTACCGGGCAGGGCGTTGTCCAAAACCAATTAGGAACCGGGATGTGGTGACACTCCGCTCGTGGCGAGTGACAGACAAGGAATACCTCATCATCAACTTCTCGGTCAAACACCCGGTAAGTGTTCACCATGCAAAACTGAAGTGATTTGAGTAGTTCCATTGAAAAAGTGAAACTTGTGTGTAACAAAAATGCACTACACACAGTGTAGAATATTTCATTTTGATCACAGTTTAGGAACTATAACACACACTTTATCAAAGCCTCTCATGGTAAAATTTGTAAAGTAGATTAAGTCCACAAATTTTTATTTCAAGAGCACATTAAAAACATTTCACAGCTGAAACAAAATGCTGCCCATAAATGACAAATGAACATAAAACATAAAAACGATTGATACAACTTCATACAAAAATTATGAAAACAACTAAGACAGTACAGTGAGGGCTCAAGTATCATGCCGTGTGGAATGCCAAGAAATTAAAATGGGTTTTAGGGTGTGTTTGAAAAATGCACATCAAAGGGGCTTGTGTTAGCTAGGAATTTGGGACTGACAACAGAAAATGCCTTTTCACCTCTGAGCTTTGGTACCTCCGTGAGGGGGTGAGCAAAACCATTTCGAGATTTGAAAACAAATAACAGAATCTTGAAATGCACAGGATGCCTGTGGAGGGGGACCAGAATTGGAGTCATGCGCTCCCTCTTACGTGTTCCAGTTGAGAGGCGAGCAGCAGCATTTTGAACCCACTGGACACATTTGGGGGGGTTGGCGGTTAGTTGGGGAACTGGCTGACTTCAAAGTAAATTGGATTGTGATAATCTAGCCGAGATATTGGACGCCCGATTAATCTGCTGTGATGCATCCAACGAAGATTTCCCATTTAGACTGTGACACATTGTCCATTCCATTCCAGAAATTCCCTCCTCGCACTAACATGGTGCGAGCCGTTTCCATCCTCACCGGCTATTACATCGAGCCCACAGGGCCCAACAGCTGTAATTTCATTTATCTCTCACAAGCCGACCCCAAAGGTAAGATGGACTTTTCCAGCACAAATCGAACAACTTGGATTTTTTTTGTTTGTTTGTTTGTTCAAGGAAAGTGAACGCAGAACGAATGTATTTCCATGTAAATTATCCATATTGTGCTGAAGACTGAGAACTAGGTAGTGCTCAAGTATGGAGACACAACAAACAGTTTATCACCATTTAGTTTGTCAGATTTTTGGGAAGCGGTGCTAAAATGGCCCCGAATGACTTTGCACTTCGGCGCCTGACTGTGAAATAAATGAATAAATTGTGCTCCTTCATTCGCATTGGCTGATCTTGAGTGCAACTGTGACTTGCAGTTCAACAGCTTGCTATGCCTACACATGGAAATTTTATCCTTTGCATAGTCCACTGGCATGGCCACTTTCGAGCGCCTTATAGTCAGCCATGAGTAACCGTATGACCTATTGGTCTTTGAAATGTTACAGGAAAATCTGAAACAAATGAAAGAGCAAAACAAACAGCAAAAGAATGACTGTTATTTTTTTTAATGTATTTTAAAATGGAATATATGTAGATGTTAAGTTGAATATTTTGCCCTATTTTCCTCCCAGGTTTTCTTCCAAAGTGGTTGGTAAACAAAGCTTCTGAAGTCCTGGCGCCGCGGGTAAGTCATGCCACGAGCTGAGCTCCATCAGGGGTGTTCAAAGATTTTTTTTTTTGCACCATGGTCCACATAAAATGGTGCTTACTCGGTTTATGACAGTAGTCATGAACCACATTTCCCGGTTACCAGTAACGCGCAATGAACAGGTTTGCGAGCAGATAAATACAGGACAGGGTGTTCCAAAAAAAAGAGAGAGAGAGAAAGAGAGCTGAATAACTAGGCAATGACATGTCCTAGCGTAGGCAAACCAAATTATATAAGCTTTGTGTTAGGAAAAAAAAAGTCGCTTTGTTCATGAATTTTGTTCTGTGCTTCCCCCGAGTACAGTAGTTGTAAAAATATTGACAAAAAAAAACTGTTTCCGTCACACTTTTCCCTTCAATGGACACTGTACTCGGGGCTGCTCATTCTGGTGTGTGTGTCTTGGCCGCGTGGGGAATATTTAAGGCAGACATTCTAATATATTATTCTCGAGAGGCAGCTAATTTTTCAGCTTCTCAGTACAGCAGTAATATTAGTTGTTCTCCACAGAGGATAAAGAATATATGCCTGTGAGTAAAGTTCTGTCTTTTAATGTGCGTTGCTCCATTGTTTGTGTTCAGACATCTGTTGCTAAAAGCATCACAACACTGTCATTCACCCATTCATCCAAATGCTAATATGCCTATGGTGTTTCCCGTTGTATGTTAGCAAGAAGCTAGCGGAGGGCTATTTAGTTGTTTTAAGTAAACTTAAACTTAATTGAACTGTGTCTTCTTTTCTCTTAAACTTTTTCTCTTCTTTCTACCCACAATCTTGCTGCTGAAGGCTGTAAATTTCCCCAGTGTGGGACAAATAAAGGATATCTTATCTTATCTTATCTTAAACATTAAACCCAATTAGTTTTTACACAGTCTGTTAAAACTTAAGATCATTTGAGCAGCATTTGGCTGTGTCATTACGCTACAAAATGTGGCCTTATTCCTCCTGTGTTTGGTTGTGATGTAATGTGTCAATGATTCGATTGCCCTCCAGATGTGCTTTCATTTGATTGTTTTTCATCTAAATTAGTGTTTCATAGGTGAGTGTTAAAAAAAAAAGGGTTTGTGTGTCTCAAAGGACAATGGTAACCATAGAAACTGGTTTGAGTAGCCTGTTCTGCTGAAGTCGCTGACAAAAGAGCTCTTGAAGTCTCAGCCGGTACAACTCGTTTACCCAGTTTCACACACACACGCACGCAAACTGTTCACGTGACTGTGCGCGCACGCTTGTAGGTCCATGCGTGTGTGAGCGTGTGCGTGTGCACGCATCGGCAGTGTGTGCGCTGCAGTGTTTGTGTGCATGCCTGCGTGATGTGCGCTCGCGCGTGCATGTGGCAACGCTTGCACGAGCACGCTTGTGCATGCGTGTGGGCGCACACTTCTGAGAAATACATTGTTACCGAGTTGAAGTGATTTTTCGCCACTGAGACGTGACGGGTTACAAGGGCGTGCCTCGGGGAACGTTGACAACAAATTAGATGACGACAATGAGGAAATAACTCTGAATTTTCAACTTTTCTTTCGTGAGAACCGACACGATTTGTCAGGAGGTGGCAAATATTCTTCACCATATGTCCAACTGCCCATTTAAAATCAAAACATTTTCCTAAACCTGCCATATACAATAGACAAACATATTTTTCATATTTTCACCCCCCCCCCCCCACTGGCCGATCAAACCCGCATCTGTGCATACCGAAGTAAGCTGTTGCCACAAGGAGGTGAATACAATCATGCAGCCGTTGAAGACTGTCAGATGCCTATTCATATCTGCTGCAATTATGAGGTTGCCACGGCGATGCTGCTTTAAATTTCATCAAGCGATGACAAGCATTGTGCGGAGAAACACTTTTCAGACTGAACCACCGACATGGAAACTAAAGAAAAAAAATGGACTACTCTATCTTTCGAGCTGAAAACACACTTAACACAGGAGAACCCACGGGGTCAAATTTGACTCCTATAAATTCTGCTACTCAAATGCTACCCTTAAATCCCAAAGGGTCAAATTTGGCCCTAATCCTAAATTAGGATTAAAGCATTAAATATTTGAAAAAACATATATTTTGGTGTTCAGTGAACATATAGCAGGCATTTAATGTAAAATTTATCATTTTCCAAAGAAGAAAACGGTTCTTGTGTTCTCCAGGGTTAAAATTAGTAAAACACGTTTTTTAAAACATGTCTTCGCACCTGTTTTTACTCCATTGCTTTCCGGTGATTATCGTCTTACATTACATAGAGGGAACGTAAAGAAAACCTGGCTCGCACAATTCTCCAAATAACTATGAGTCCAACCGAGTTGAAGAATTACACAACTAAATGTTCAAGCCTACCAAACCACCGTCAATCATTCCGAAAGTCAATTAGCTTAATGCTAACATAGAATGCGAAAGACCATAAACGGTCTAATGGAAATTAACCTCAAAATTACGTTAACATACAGGGCATCACTTATAAGCAGAGTATACAGCAATTTATAAGTGAACCTGCTCTGCGTCTTCTTCTTGCTCTTCGTCGTGCTGCCTCTTCCAGTCGTGCTTCGTGCCGTCCGGCATGTTGTGGCGCAACGTGATGCCAAACAGAAGGCTCAAACCGTTAAATTCTGACTTTTCTGTATTGTTTAAAAAAAAAAATCAAACAAAATCAGACAAAAAGATTGCTTAAAAATCTTCGATATTATACTGTATAAGTCTAGCTACGATATTTGTATTTACATACCTGTTACTTCCATGATACTTTTTGTCAGTAAGTGTTGGTTTTAAAATGAATTATCATTGTCCCACCACGTCCAGGTGCTGAAATGCGTGCACGATGCGGGGAAGCAGTACCCCAAGTGGAAGGAGCAGAACAATCCGGATAACAAGCCATGGCTGTACCCCGAACAGTGCAGGCTCCCCCGGATGAACCCGGCCGAACTCGCGATCCAGCGGGGCGACTCGCTAGAGAATGTGGACGAGAGCGCCATGCTGGATGAAAGTTTACAGATGCCGAGGGACAAAAAATGACCCTCACAAATGACCTGTTTACTCATTTTGAAATCACCTCAGGAAGTGCTCAAATAAGCTAAATGTGTTTTTGCCCTTTACTATATAGAGTAGCACACCTGTTGGGCATTTTTGTAGCACATTTAAAAAAAAAAAAAGAATCAGGCCGTTTTGTTGTTTTCGTGTTTGAAAGTTCATTGTTTGAAGAAAAATGTTTTGTTTTTTTTTAAAGATTTTTACTTTTGGTGGCATACTTCCTTTTTTAGTGCAATTAAGTAATTGTATATAATTTTGGGGTTTTTTGTACCATGCTATTTTAATGCCTGCTTACCTGATGGATAGAAATGTCTTTCATAACTCTGTTGTATTCATTTTACCTTTACTATTGAAGAAAAGAAATGAAGCCTGGTGACAGACGGATTTTTCTGATGATGTTCAGCTGATGTCTGCTTGAGATTTTGGGGGGAGAAAAAAATTGACCGCGTAAAAAAAAAATAAACAATTAAAATTTGGTTAAAAACAAGATTACGTTTTTTCATCTTTGCTTTTACCATGCGTGACTGGTTAGCGCGTCCAGCTCACAGTGCAGAGGTCATGGTTTAGATTCCGGGTCTTGGCTTTCCTGCGTGTAGTCTGCAAGATGTCACCGTGCCTGCGTGGGTTTTCTCCGGGTACTCAGGTTTCCTCCCACATTCCAAAAACATGCCCCAAAGTCAGCTGGGTTTGCTCCAGCATACCCCGACCCTTAAAGCAGTTCAAATAATGGATCGATGGATGGATGTGTTTAACAATAAGATAAGATATCCTTTATTTGTCCCACACTGGGGAAATTTACAGCCTTCAGCAGCAAGATTGTGGGTAGAAAGAAGAAAGAAAAGAAAACACAGTTCAATTAAGTGCAATAAAAATACAAAGATGGATAAGGTCACAGTACTATTCACATTCACAATTGTTGTCACATCATTTAAATAATTTATTTATTTGTTTATTTTTTATTCAGCAGCCTGACAGCAGTCGGTAGGAACGAGCGGCGGTATCTCTCCGTCTTGCAGCGCGGGTGTAACAGTCTCTGACTGAACGAGCTACCGAGTGCTGTCAGGGCGGGCTGGAGGGGGTGGGAGGGACTGTCCAACATAGCTTTTAGCTTAGCTAGCATCCTGCTGTTGCCCACCTCCTCCAGAGTGTCGAGGGAGCAGCCCAGGACAGAACTAGCCTTCCTGACTAGTCGCTCCAATCTCTTCCTGTCCCGGGCCAAGATGCTGCCTGACCAGCAGACAATGCCATAATGGATGGCCGAGGCCACCACCGAGTTATAGAAAGTCTTAAGGAGTGACCCCTGAACCCCAAAAGACCTCAGTTTCCTGAGTAGGAAAAGTCTGCTCTGACCTTTCCTAATCAGGGTGTCCGTGTTAGTCGACCAGTCTAGTTTGTTGTTGAGAAGAACACTCAGGTACTTGTAGGAGGTCACCCTCTCATTGTCCATACCCTG
>CAAKHF010019726.1:46908-57379 GCA_901007745.1 Hippocampus kuda | reverse complement strand
GAGGAAGTACATCTCCACAAATAATAAATTCATGTTTGATGTCTTTTTCAATCTGTATTTATTCCATTCAAATTGAATGACCGTATTTTCCGCACTATAAGGCGCACCCTAAAAGCATGAAATGTTCTCAGTGTGTTTTATAAGCCGGTGCGCCTTATATATGGATTAATATTCTGATTTCATGGACGTAGTATTTTAAATGTTATGCGAAGCGCTTTGTTACAGCTGCAGCGGTTGTTGAAAGCGCGATATAAATAAAGCTGTATTGTATTGTATTCCCTTTAGCTTAGCTCCTTCCAGTGGATGCATAACGCAACCGCAGCCACTTTTGTAGCTTCTATTCTGTGCGGCTTATAATGTGGTGCGCCCTACATATGAAAATTGTTTTAAAATAGGCCATTCATTGAAGGTACACCTTATAATCCGAAGCGCCTTATATTGCGGAAAATACGGTATACTAGCAGGCAGATGTAGCATGTCATATTGTTTGGACAATGTGTAGAATTTTGTTTTAACTGCACGTAGGAATTAATTCTACATGTACTTCTGCCAAAAAGAATATGCAACATTTCGGCTTCTTTGTTTTGTATTGAATAAAATTAAACATGTTGGCTTCATCAATTAAAATCCGATTAAATTTTCAGTGCATTTGTTTATTTGTTTTAGTTTTTCTTTTTGAATTATTTCTAAATGTGGCCCCGTTAGCATCGCGGTCTGTTCATAAAATATTGTAAAATAAAACCCCGCCACATTTTCACAACCTACTTGGCTATTTTTAACCCTTTCAGGGACAGCGGTTACTACAGTGGACATCTTATCATGTTATAAGGTTACAGGGTTAATGGAATTCTGCCAATCGAAAAGCCGCATCATTTTGATAAAATAAAAATCAGACAAGGTAACGGCATGCCGTATACTTACAATAAAATACGAATGAAACGTTCACAAAATATTGAAACTTCCAAATTGTTGATCAAATATTGACATGCAAATCGGGAGCCACTTACATGAAGTCTGTGGTGACTCTGTGGGAGCCGCTGGCGATGGCTTTAAACTCCACTCCTTCCAGGTCCATATCCTTGGGTAGGCACCACTCAAGCATGTTTCCTACCACACACACACACACACGCAGACGCACACAAATCATGTCAACACAACACGGACATGCGCGTTCGATTTCCTGAACATTATGCGGCAGCTGGTTCCATTTGTCACGAGTGAAACTGGAAGATATGATGACATTTCATCAGAGATCTTGATTTGGTAGACCTGTTTGGTGGATGTACTATTTCGGCAAAGGAGATGTGTTCGCCACCAGAAATTGACTTTTTGGTCTGAGTTAGTTAGGAAAAACAATATTTGTTTCCTTTCGCAATGATTGTAATTGGATGAATCCCCAGCCCACGTAAATAAATTGAGTAAAATTTTATTACAGTGAAGATGAGGCCTTATTACGCCCACTGTCCTCCGTCAAAAAAAAGAAGTACAAGCGCCCAATCTCCATAGAGTGTCCCAGCTGCATTCTGCACAGAACCGGCCGTTTTATTTTTCATTCCTGTGGATCAGTGAGCCAACGTGGCTGCACTGATTCACAAGAAGCCCGAAAACAAAACAGACATCGTCACAGTTTTAAGATTACGAATCATTTACTGATTTTGTCAATCCAAGGCCAGGTCATAAAACAGGGCCACACCTGTTTGAGACATGCAGACAGATTTTTCTCCCCATGCATTCGCTGCGATTTGTTTTGTAAGGAATAGTAAAAATATCGTATTGTTTTGATTGGTAATAATGAAAAGTGAACATAAATGTAGTTTTAACACAGGTATGGGGTGAACCCAACGTGGTGTCTGGCCAAACGTCTTGCATATTTGATGTCGCACCTGTTCTCGTGTTGAACGTAACCACAAAAACCGACACGATTTGATCCTTTTCCTCCCACGTCACCATCCGATCTTCCAGCGGCACATCCCCGGGTCCTGAATCCGAGGGATGTTCCAGCGCGTCGGGGCGCCGTATTCCATCCGCGCCCGCCTGAGTGATGAAGGTTGCGGGCGGGGTGCCGCAGCCGTCTGGACCCCCCGGAGCGCCGCTCCACCCAAGCCCAGGCGCGGAGACAGCCGGCGGACCGCGGCTGTCGGAGGGACTCGCTAGCCGGTCCCTGGAGTCGACACCGGTGGGCTTCTCCGCGGACGGGACCTCTTCCCAGTCCAGCAGAGGGGCTCGGTCCGACCGCTCCCCCATCCCGTCTGCGTCTCGCCGCGGATTGCAACCGATGTCTCAGGCGATAGGCGCCACCAGACGCATCCGTGGACGACGAAGGCTCAAATCCGCATGTTCGACTTGTTCGGGTTGCTACAAAAGGCTTTCATTCTGTTGCAGAATTGCAGCCGGAGCTCACAGCGAGGAATATTCCTCCCAGGGAGAACATAAAATTTGATGCTGTTGAGAGAGGGGCAACTCCTTCGCTCCGGCTCGAGTTGCGTTCACAAGCAGACTGTTAAAATTCCCTTCCAAACTGTTTCGGTTAAATGTGACACAAAGTCATCACCTTCCTCATTCTTTTCATCTTTAAATTTAAATGACGCACAGAGCTACAACAGTTTGTCATGTTTTTTTTTTTTGCATTAGATAAAGAATATATGCCTGTTTCTTTTTTGATTGTCTGTCTACGTGGATTGCTTCACCATTCATCTTCAAATATCTGTTGCTTAAAGTGTTATTGCTACTTTCATTAGCCTACTGACGGAAATTTGATTGTGTTTCGCATTAAGCAAGCAGATATTGAAATATATCTGACTGCATCACAATTCAAGGTACTACTGGGTGAGTCATTTTTGGGGACAGTGTTGACCATGTTCAAGAGGGACCGTGAACTGCTTCTAGTTTCACTCATTTGCACAGTGACAGTACCGGTTACATGTTTGGAAAAAGCCTCTTATTCAGTGCCCCCCCCTCCTCCATTCCTAAATACACCTGAATTGTAGCTTAATATTTAATTGACATTCTGAAGAAATATTGATTATTTGGCAAAGAAAATTTGTTTTGCAAAACAGAATGTTTTATAATTTAGAGAGAGATGGAATCCTTTGAACGCAGCTTTTATTTTTCAACGTCTGCTCCGCAACTCCCGAATGAACGAGAACGCACCTCCTTCCGGCTACTCAAACACTTCCTAGTTTCCTTCAGCCAATCAGACAATATCAACATAAAACTTGTTTAAGCAATTATTAAACGGAATATAACCTAGGTAACTAACACCAAAAAATATAATGCTCGAATATAAAATGAAAATAATTAATAATTTAACATAAGCTTACACATATATAAATCCAAAAGCAAAGAGGCGTCGAAAAATACATTGTTTTTGGATTACTCGTTCATTTATGAACCTAAGGCACTCTTTAAATACAGTATTAAACATTTCGACGAGATCTGTAGTCCATCGTACAGATAAACATTGTAAAGGTATCGTGTTAACAAATGCTTGCAAGCGGTTGTTTACGATTTGGCTTCTTGAACGTGCACCGATTAACATACAACTTTTTCTGACCAGCGGCACTTTCGACGAAAACGGTTTTTTTTTCAATCTTTTTTTTTTTAAACTTCAAATCTTGTCGATGCTTTATATTTAAATGCAGTTACTACAAAGTAAAAGCATAAATTTTATGTACGACATGATAGGTACAAAGTGAAAACGCGGAAGGAAGCTTACGCTAGGTGTCAGTGACGTCATCCAATAACACGTCACCACACGGAAGCTTTCAGATCCAACCTGCGAGACGCTTCCTTTTGGTCTGATCAAAAATGGGTGCGTATTCTGAAATACGACCAAATTCACATTTCTCGAATAATTTAACCTTTAAGCTGTTGGAGTTTTCGTAAAAACGCACGAAAGCTTGTGTTTTGTTCTGCTTGTCGACTTCTAAATGGCCCCCTAACTATGATTTTGCTAAACTGGCTAAAGCTAAAGCCATGTTAGCTCATTGCAATATTTGTCTTTGCGTGCAGTGGACAATTCAAATAGCACAGATCTAACCATTTTATGCCAAAAACGTCACCCAAGTGTTGCACACTTAGCAGCAAAGTGACAGCTTCTGTTTTTTTTAACATAACCTTACCTGGCTAGTGTTGATCAGACAAACGGTGGCTAACCAGTCAAGCCGGCTGCATCAAAGCTTCCGGAAAGTCAAACATTCAAACAAACATGTTATTATTGTCAAATAAAGTCTTCACTTTCTCAGCTTTTGCATCAATTTTACATTTAAATTAGCAGTTGTATGATTCACATGGTTGCTGTTTGGAGAGGGTTAAAAACACAGCAAAATGGGTGTGTACCTCCAGGTGGCTTCTTCTCCAGTATCTTCTCGGGCCTGTTTGGAACCAGGGAAATGAGGATTCTCATCCTGGGTTTGGATGGTGCAGGGAAAACCACCATTTTGTACCGGCTGCAGGTTGGGGAGGTGGTCACCACAATCCCAAGTAAGTACCGACACTACATTAGGGAAAATCAACTAGTAATGTGCCATGGGAAGACATCCAATTTCACTTTTTCTAAAAAATTATCGATCGTTTTTTTCTTATACACCTGCCACAATGTGACTGCCATAAGAATGGAATGCTCGCATAATATCGGAGGACACATTGCAAGCACCACATGGTAGTCTGCGCAGACAAAAAGCATCAGCCTTGAATGATGCAATAAATACAATTATGAGCTGACTAACATGCAGAAATAAAGCTGCGTCTGCTTACCATACATTTATGTTTGGCTGGCGAGTCGTGAGCGCTCAATAAAAGATGGGGGGAAACCCCAGACCAGATTACGATCTGCCACACGAGTCTATATTTTGACTTGACACCCTCCGTTGTCGCTCTCGTGCAGCAATCGGCTTTAACGTGGAGACCGTGACATACAAAAACCTGAAGTTCCAGGTGTGGGATCTGGGAGGCCAGACGAGTATCCGGTAAGTATACTGCATTGATTTGTTATGTTTCCGGCTTCTTTTTAAATGTCCGCCCCCCTCTTCTCACAGGCCATACTGGCGGTGCTACTACTCCAACACAGACGCTGTCATCTACGTTGTCGACAGCAGCGACCGTGACCGAATGGGCATCTCCAAGTCTGAGCTTGTGGCTATGTTGGAGGCGAGTCTATATCACGGAGTCGTCATAATCTCAAGCGGTATGCTGTTTTCCTCGTGGTTATTTTTAATTATTATTATTATTATTATTATTTTTAACTCAGGAGGAGGAGCTGAAGAAGGCCATCCTTGTCGTATTTGCAAACAAGCAAGATATGGAACAGGCGATGACACCGGCTGAGGTGGCCAACGCACTAGGCCTCCCCGCCCTCAAAGATCGGAAGTGGCAGATCTTCAAGACCTCGGCGACCAAAGGCACGGGCTTGGATGAAGCTATGGAGTGGTGTGTTTTTGTTAATTATTTTTTTTTAAACAATTAAGACAAATAATAAAGAAGAGACGAGTGTGTTTACAGCTATGTTTCTCTGCAGGCTGGTGGATTCGCTGAAGAGTCGGCAGTAGAACAGAGGGAAAAAAAAAAGACGACCACGACGATGACACGTGCCCCTTTTTTTTTTTTTTTGTAAATATCCTTCTGGATGAAACCTTGTGACTGACCTCGCTTCCCGTGTACTCCGGCCAAACCTGGGACTGAAAAGCAGAGGCCTCGTTTTCTATTGTCTGCGTTGAAAAGCATTGTTCAGAGCGCAGCGGTGGTCAAGGTTACACTTCCTACTTTCAAATCAAACTAAGTTGGGTGCCTTTGGTCGGATTCATTCACTCCCATCACCCCCCAGAAGGCTCGAGCGTGTCAAACGAGCAAGAAACACGATGACACTCTGCAAGGAGGCACTGCATAGCCGATTCTTTACACACTAATGGACCACCGAGTGTTATTTAAATCTCTTTTTGTACATGAGTGAATTGATTTGCCTGTTGTCGCACCACCATTTCTATTGTCAACAGTTAAAATTATGCCCCCCCCTCGGATTGCAGAGTACAGTTTGCTTCAAATTGAATGGTTGCATATTTATAACTGCTTGTACAGTGAAAATGATTCCCAGTAAAGACTTTTGGTGATTGTAACAATCGTGTGATACTTTTTATAGGGATGATATATAAAATGCTATACAAACCAAAAAAAAAAAAAAGGCGGCTCTAGGAGACTCTTCACCCTTTGACATGATTCCGCTTTATCTATTGACAAAATGAGTTCCTTGATTGACTCACTGCACCATGGCCAGGTCTTTGAGCGCGTGGCTACGGTGCTTCTTGGCTTTATAACCAGGCCGCAGGAACTCGATCTTGCGCTTTTTGGCCTCGATTTTATTGAGGTGCTTCTTGACTTTCTTCTGAGCGGCGATGTCGGGGTTGGTCACCGCCTGGCAAGACAAAATCCAACAGTTAACGTGTTGAATTCATTGACATGAAATTGTTCCATTGTGAACTCATTCACTCCCAAAGACGTTTTGAAACGTCTTTTCAGACTTGGTCCAGAATTGGCTGGGACTGAATGAGTTAAAATGTGTCACGTTTGTGTTTGAAGGGGAAATTCCCTGGAAATACAAAACCACATTTGAATGTCATTGCTTATTTTTACGAAAGGTAAATAAAATCTCATTCCTGCAAGGAAAAAATAAATAAATCAGATTTTATGTCATGTTAAGCCTGCGGTGGCTTTACCTGCATGGCTCGTTGTCGCTTACGCGCAGCCCGCCTCACTGCGAACTGCTTCTGCACCGCCGAGAAAGCCAGCGAGAAGGTCTCCAGGCCCATCTGTTTCTTCATCAGCTCGATCAGCTCCTGAGCCAGGTTCTTCAATGTCGGGTCTGATGACGACGATGTAAGTGAGTGCCCCCTTCAGGTAGGTATGAAAAAAAAACAAAAAACGTGTGGTTTACCTTGTTCTGCGTAGGTGCTCTCCAGTTCTCTGTAGAGCGGCGCGATGATGGTGGTCAAATAGGGGCCGAGTCGCTCCTTGCCGAGGTCCATTGCGATTGCTCCCAAGAATTTAAAAACGCAGGTTCTCTGTAAATAAAAGGAATGGGAATGTTACAAAAACTCGGCATGGTAAAGTGTACCTTTTTTATTTTTTTGAGAACATTTCTTTTGACTCTTCAGTTGTCAGAAAAGTATCATTTGAAGGAGCCGGGCTCCAGTTTGTCTCTTCAAAGATTGGATGTCATTTTTTTTTGTTTCTACTCAACTTATTGTGTGATACCGAAAGTGTGGTGCATTAAAATGGATTTCCGGATGCTGCTTTGGTACCTTCAGCGGAACTTTGGGATTATGTGCCGCCTCCCTTTTGGCCATCAGTGACAGCTTTTTGATCAGCCACAGCAGTGACGGAGGTTTGTCGTCCTTCACGTCGTCCGCTTCATCCTTCTCCTCCTTATCCTCCTCCTCCTCCTCTTCCTCCTCGTTCGCCTCCATTTCCTCCTCAGGGGTGATGATGTTCGACTCGGGGGAGACCAAGTAGATGATCTTGCCCACGAAGAGGAGGTTTTTGATCACCTGCTCGCCAGACTCCGTGTCCAAGAATCTGGACTGCAGCTGATGGCAGAAGGCTAACGCCAGCTCTCTCATCTGTAGAAAAGAATGACGCAAGGATGTGAGAAGAGGATATTACAAATCTGGGGGGAACTCGAGTCAGACTCGACTTGACATTGACCGTGACCTTTTTGTCCAGATTGCTCGTGATGATAGCGGCGGCCACATTCAGGGATGATTTCCTGCCTCCCTGCGCTCTCCACGCCGCAACCAGCTCCTCCGCCTGGTGGGCAGCGAAGAGCTGGCCGAAGAGCTGCGAGGCGGTCAGCCACACCCAGCAATGAGGGTGGCGCAAATGGCCTTCGATGTGACCTAAAAAAACGACAGCGGATTTTAACTCATTCAGTACCAGCCAATTCGAGACCAAGTCTGAAAAGACGTTTAAAACCGTCTTTGGGAGTGAATGAGTTAATGTGATTGGCTTGGTGGCAGCCGCGAAGTGGGCAGCTTACCCCAAATATTGGCGAGGGTGTCACGAGGTTTGCTGAGCTCCAGGAAGCCGCAATGTTTGATCAATTTGGTGACAAGAGTGAGGTAAGTGAACAAGAGCCTGTCCGCTGCCCGCTCCTCCTCCTCCTCCTCAATCTGAAACGACATGAAAAGTCATAAAAACAGGCTTCCGCTTGACCCCTCTTGACATTGAGAGGTACGCCGAGGCTATTCCGTGTCACATTTTAACCCGCGTCTCCATTTTAAGATCGTACGTCTTCGTAGTTGTCGGGGTTGAGCTCCTTCGCCAGCAGCGGTAGCAGGCCGTCGAGGCGTTTGGCAAAGTTCTCCTCTTCCACCTCCACGAACAAACCGCAGAGCTGAGCGCCCAGACGCCTCAGGCTCACCTGCACCACAGCCACCTTTAACGACGCGCTCAAATATGACAAAGTGCCACCAGATGAAAAGTCAAGCTCATGTGCCTTGTCTTCATTCAGCCAACTGCTGACGAGGGAGAACAAAGAACTCTGCTGGTTGACGTCCACCTTGGCCAGGAGGTCCTTGATGGCCATGGCGGCCATTTTCTTGCAGCGCGCCGAGTCGTCGTTGACCACCACCAGGGCCAGCGGTGCAAAGAAGAGGTTGCTGTACCTCCGCAGTAAAGTCTTAAGAGAATAAAATCCAGCATGGCTAAGAGTTAACACAACCTGTCAAGATTATTTCGGATTGCGCGGCTCGAAGAAGTACCTGAGGGAACGTCTGGAAGACGTAAGCGAGCATCTCCAGCGCAGACTCCCTGCCCGTGTCGTGTTCATACGCCAGCTGGGCCACAATGAAGTCCAAGTGGTCCTGCAGTTTCTTCCCCAGTGGGTAGTCCAGCAAGTACTTCAAATAGATCTGTCTGCAGTGCACTCGGATCATGGAGTTACTTCCGTTGACCGACAGCTTGGCTACTTTCCTCATCAGCGGCTGCATCTCGGGAACGATGAGCTTCCGCGACACAATCGCCTGAGACAAGTCGGTGAAATTTTAAATCAAAGCGTTCCTGGGTCGGGATCCGACTAACATTTATCCCAACATTCACGTTTTTTGTTCTTTAATGTCTGCCGATGATGATGACACGAACTATGTTGAAGTGAGTTGAATTTTTCATTGAGGCCAAAAGTAGTGCTTTGACACCGACTACAGGCGCCTGTAACCCTTGAAGGGGGCAAGAATTTTCACTTTTACACGTACCTTCAGGAGGCCGAAGGCAGTCGCCCGTCGAGACTGGTCATAGATGTCCTCCTCGGCGTATCCCAGCAGGACCTGCAGTTGGAGCTCGGAAATCCTGCTGTCCTTCACATTTTTCACCAGAATGGTGATGGTCTGAAAGAGACAACAAGTATGGCGAATACGGCACAGAATATGATAAGTCGTAAAAAATTGCCGACCTTAAAGCAATTCTGGACCAGGATGTAGTTCTCCCCACGGGCGGCTCCGGCCTTGGAGTAATCCTTCAGCAGGACAAAGAGCTGCTTGGTCAGCTGATTGACATTCTCCGCCACGGCAGGCAGAGGGAACTTCAGCACCCACGTGAAGGCTACCAGAGCTTCCGTGATCACCTAATTAGAGGGTGAAAAAAAGTCATTCAATTCTGGAAGCCAGGTTGGGTCAAAATATGAGCTGCTCCCACCTTGACGTGCATGGAGGTGAGGCATTCAAGCAGCATCGGCACGAAAGGGTCCAACATCTCGAGGGCCGACTCCATGGATGACGTCACTTTGGCTTTCTTCAGACTCAAATGGAGCAGCTGGAGAACATGGAGTGATTATGAACGCTACCAAAAGAGGCGGACTATGATACGGTATGTTTTGGTTGTGTCAGCACCGTTTCCCAAACTTTGAGTAAGGCACACATTTCATACATTAAGAAAAAAAAAAAAAAGTCAGACAGACTTCCAATAAAAATACAGCGATAACATCGGAAGTGGAATGCAAGGAAATTTCTTCCTTTAATTTTTTTCCCACTCCGCGCTCATTTTTCTGCCTTGCACTAAATGTCACTGGCAAAAATACATTGCAATGAACCCTTTCAGGGACAGCGGTTACTACAGTGGACATCTTACGTTATCAGGTTACAGGGTGCATAAAAGGCTTGAGTAAAATTGGATCATTTTGTTCTGTGCTCGCTCCATACCTTAAGACCCGCATCCACCAGGATGTGCATGTTGGTCCGGCGGCTGACGGGAGCTTTCACACCGCCCCTCTTTGGAGTGGGTGGCAGGAGTAGGCAGCTAGGAGGGGGGAGTCGGGGGTCAGGTGGAGGCTTTGCTGAAGCTTTGTCCCTTTAAAAAAAAAAAAAAAAAAAAAAAAAAAAAAAACACACACACCTGAAAAATCTACACTTCCGACACTAAACAAAGAATCTGGACCTCTACCTTGAACATGGTCCCAAACGTGTCTTCAGGATGATGAAGATCCTGATTA
>CAAKHF010019726.1:31509-46888 GCA_901007745.1 Hippocampus kuda | reverse complement strand
GCTTTTTCCCTTTAAAAAAAAAAAAAAAAAAAAAAAAAAAAAAAACACACACACACATGATGAAATAAAATGAAAAAAATAAAATCAAAAAATCAAAATGCAGACATGTCACTCCCTGTCATTCGTACTTGTCTTTCTTAGTGAGCAGAGGCAGGCTCTGGCTGATAAGACCGTGGCTCAGCAGGAGGATGTCAGAGGAGCCCATGCCCGTATTTTCCAGCAGACCCAGAACCAGGCGCCGCAGAACTGCGGCCACGCGGTTACACACCTTCAGACTCTTTGAGTTCTCCAGAATCTGCAATGACAGATTGAATAAACAAACGCGTGCAGTGTGAAGAGCACAATCCAACCGGACTCCGCCCACCTCCTTCAACGGCAGAACAAGCATGGTGATGCTCTCCTTGCTGCAAAACTGGGCCAGAATCTGGTAGGAGTCCATGCTCTTGCTATGCCGCGCCTCCATCAGTTTCGAGACGATGCCCTTCACCTCTTTCTCCTCGGCGACGACGCCAAACAGCTCGTTGTTGAAGATCTGAGCGGTGCAAGGAAAAGCCAATGAATAAAAACACAACGCGCTCATACGCAAGTCCGAAAAACGAGACCGAGCGCTTCCTTCTTACGTTGATGAGCATGCTCATGCATGGGTCGAGGTCACCACTTTTCAGAGTTGGGCTGAGGGCCGAGAGCAGCTGGTACACAGTAAATGTCAGAACATGGACCTGGGAGACAAATACACACAGAGAAGATGAGATGATGGAGTTGCTGCTCTCTTTTGGGGTGGACATTTTTTTACGCTCATGTTCAATTTATATACAGATGGCTCATTTCTAAATTATATTAAAAAGCGCATCAGGTTATGATACTTTCATTTTTTTTGGTATGTAATTTTGACCAATAAAAAAAATGATGACATTTCAGAAAAAAGCCACCTGTTGCTGAACCCTAAATTCATAAATATTACATCACATATTATATTATATTAGTTATCATATTACTAATATTATTATTCTGAAAACCTGATGCGCCAGAGAAAAAAAAAATGAGGGCACATTTGGAAACAGTGCCCAAAAAAGTGTCGACCAGTGTCATTATTTAATCAATTATTGTTTTATGTTTATTTTGCTAAAATGCGTATTGTATGATTCGCAATAAATATACTAAAAAAATATATACAGAAAGAAAATCAAATGCAGTGGAGGAACTGATGCCTCCCACAAGTTGCAAAAATCAGCAAGTAACGACACCCCCCAAAATGGTTGAGAATTGCCCGCCGTTGCCACAAGATGGTGGCAAACCAGCACATGAAGCTCCGAAACTAACCTCAACATAGTTCTATGGCAGCAATATACCAGGAGCAAAACTTTTAAATGAGCAGCAGGAGACGCTGTACAGCTGAACTAACCCCCCAAAAATGCAACAAATATTACAAGACCAGATAAAAGGACATAACAAGTGTTGACATGAATTAGTTTATACCTGGTACCCTTTCACGAGGATACCCTGCATCTCTTTCAGCATGTACCGCAGGTAGCGGCAGCCCAGCGTCTCGAGGATCTTCACCAGCGTTCCCCTGGCAACTTCGCGAACCTCCTGGAATCGGTTTCTCAGGACCACGCACACCTTGATCAGGATCCTGGATGGCAAGCAGAAGAAGACGCGTTGACCCTTTCAGAAGAGGACACATTGAAGCAAAGAGCGCAAAAAAATAAAATAAATGGGGATACCCTGGCAGGTTGGCCTCCATGATGTGTGGAGGAAGAGTTTGCATGAGTTTGATCATGGCGAAGGCTATCGGGATGCGCGCCACTTCTTCTTCCTTCACCTCCTTGGACTTCACCGCCTTGTGCTCATCGTCACGTTTCACCTAGCGATTCGCAAATACACACTTTGCTGCCATTGACGTTGACTTAAATAAATAAATAAATAAATAAATAAATAAATAAATAAATAAATAAATAAAATCATACTTTGGCGTTGAGACATTTTTGAAGGCGAGGCAACACGCTGCTCGTGACGCTCTGCTGGATGGTGCTGATGAGTGACTCCAGCTCCTGTTGACTCTGCGGCAGGCCACAGGAAACCACCACGGGCTTGGGAGCCGGGGGTTTCTTGGCTTTAGCGGCGGTCGCTTTCTCGGAGGAAACTTGTCCTTCATCCGGCGTTTCCACGGCGACAGCTTGCAGAGAAGGTTTGCCGTCGATCTCCATGGCCTCCTCGTCGTCACTTGACTCCGATTGTTCGGCTGCGGCCTCTTCCTCGATATCCATCGCAGAACTTGCAGCTTCACAAAAAAAAAAAAATAGTTTAAAAAACTATGAAAGTGAACCGTTACTGTGAAACTCCTCCACAGCGAAACCTACATGGGCGAAAATACCCCCTTATGTGAAAAAATTTTCATGCATGAAAGCTCCCCCTACGACGGAAAATCCCCCTGTTCTGTTATACGAAATCTTTTTCTCTGCTCTTGCCTCGCGACGAGATTCACTACAATGAAAACAAGCCTTCCGCAAAAGTCAAATCCAACAGCGACCTCTACTGCTTCGTTCGGAAACAGCAACAGCAACCACTACACTGGTTTACACATGCGCAGTAGTCCAGGAAGTATTTGTTATTGTTCGTTTCAGACGCAGCAAGAACGTTGCATTACTAAAATGGCTACAAAACTTTGGATGTCAAGCAGCTAAGACAAGAAGAGCTCTGACGCTGGAAGAGAGGGTAAAAATGATCAAAATGAAAGACAAAGGAAGCAAAATAAAAAACATTATCCAAGAATTTGAGAAGTGTTGGGAAGCAAAAGAGTATAAATGACTTATTAAAACCAACAAAGTGGAGTGATTTATATAAAACAATTGTATGTTAATGTTAAACAATATCAAATGAGTGTATGCTCATATTTATGCACTTTGTACATTATTGGAATAAAAATAAAGAGTACACATATGTGGTGTGTGTGTGTGTGTTTACATCCGAGATAAAATTTGCGACAGTGAAAAACCCCCTGTTGTGAATTTCTTGCTGCAAACATGATTTCTTTGTCGAGGAGTTTCACTGTATTTATCATGGGGAATACTCCAAAAATATACTTCTTAAATCCCACTTAAATTGATTTTTTTTTTTTAAATGAAGAAAAAAAAAACCATTTTTCAACACATTGTAACCCTTTTTAAAAGTTTTCACCTTCTTTGGCTTTAGCAGCTTCCATCTCTCGGGCGAGGGTCTCATGGTCAAAGTGGAATGCCTCGAGGACTTTGACGAGCAAACTGGAGGTGACAGGACGACGACAAAAGTTCAAACGGAGGAGTTCAAACGGAATATGAAAATAATTCGTTGAGTGGCCACCCACCTGACAGCCAGCTTCTGCTCGACCTGCGACGTCTGCAGGACGTGAACGAAATGCTTCAGGTAGTACAGGTACTTGGACCAGGTCAGCCGGCGACACACGGCGGCCACGATGTCCACGCACGCCGTTGTCATGTTCTCGCGCTGCCGTGCACCACCAGGAAAAAAACATTACGAGACAAAAGTCAAATGCATTGTGAGCGTGACGACGCGAGCGTCACCTGCAGCATTTTCTCGTCCATCAGGGCCGTCAAAGCGTAAGGCATGATGTAATTCTGCAACGAACGCGGCGACAACACCACAGTGCCCTCCGTTAGCTGCTTGGCTAACTTCCTCAGGGCTCGACCCCGGCGGTGGATCTAGAGGAAGACACACACAAACGATAAGAATCTCAAGAGGGAAGCTGGATGTAAAAGATTCCATACCTGAATGTGCTTCATGTGCTCGAAGAAGTCCGACTCGGGGTCGTTGTAGTCGGTGAGCTGCACCATGTCTCGGAATTCTTTCTTCGTGGGGAAGGTTTTCACCAGGCAGGCGAGTACGTTGGTATATTCGTGCTGCACGCTCTAACATAGAGAAGACGGTTGACTTTGATTCAAATGTTCACTCCCCACTACAGGTTTTGGGTCTTACAGTTTCGAATATTTCAGGGTTTCTGCACGTATGAGAAAATCAAATGTAATACTTTTGGTCATATACTGTATAGCGTTAAAAGGAGTGTAAAACATTCAGTCGAGATTGATGTTGAGGTCATTTTTCCGGCACGAGGCAGCATTAGCGCTTCATGTTGGACACTGGACATTTTCCTTGACGAATTAAGAGAAAATGAATTGCAACGGGAAGGATGTCGGGAACTCCCATTTTGTTTAGTGTAAATTAAGTGTCCCCAGTCTCCACAAATGTACCTGTGTGGATTTTATCTCTCTCATCTATCTCCTTCTGGACTCAACTCAACTGTGTTTATAGAGCACTTTAAACCAACTGCTGCTGTATAGAAAGCGCTGTACAAGGAGCAAAAGGAATTCAGACAACAAACAAGAAATGAATAGCAAAGACAGGAGAAAGCAGAAAAACAGTCAAAACTAAAAATCAAGGCTCATGCTTAGTCAAAAGCCAAAGAATTTTAAAAAAAAAAGTTTTAAGACGAGTTTTAAAGATGGGCAGCGAGGGGGCTTGCCGAAGGTTCAGTGGGAGGTCATTCCAAAGAGAGGGACTGGCAACGGAAAAGGCTCGAACCCCTCCAAGCCTCCGCTTAGTTCTTGGACAATGTACTTGTTTTGCTTTTTCGTCCTTAATTTAAATACAATCCATTGACTGACTTTTAACTCATTCACTCCCAAAGACGTTTTTAAACGTCTTTTCAGACTTGCTCTAGAATTGGCTGGTACTGAATGAGTTTAATGCTTTTTAATGACAGAAATCCTGTATTTTGTGAACACAGCCGAATGACTGTTGCTTTTACTATTGCACCTCCCTCCATTTATTTTCTAATAGTCTACTGTAGCCGTAATGCAGTATTGGAAACTTGATTACAAAATACCGCATTCAAAATGAAAATACCTCCGTCTTGCTACGGAGTCCCTTGTGTATGGCGTCCAAGATGGTGTGTTGGATGACGTCCCGGTAAACCTTCTCCCCTGCGCCGACCGCCGCCAGCTGGACGATTATTGTTGACAGGCACAAGGTGGCGTTGTCGCCCAGCGACATGTCTCCGATCTGTAAAGACGAAGTCGAGTGTGACGATGGTCAAAGTTATCAGCTTGGCACTCGGTTTTCCAACAACATTGTCACCTCGTAAGTGTGGAAGCAGTTTTGTATGACGGTGCCGATGTAGTCAAGGTCAAGGGATTTCATCTCTCTTATCCGCCTGGTGGCGTCTTGGAAAGCTGTCAGGCGGACGTCAAAGTAAACCTCGTCCAGGTGGCGACTGTCGAAGGCGTTGAGCTGGGGAGGAGTGGTTATACACGTCAGGCATGAGAAAACTACGTTTCGATTGACAACGAGGTATCCCAAGTGCTCAAAGCTACCTTTGTGGTCATGTCAGTGATGTATTTGAGCGAAGGATCCATGTCTGACAGCGTCTAAAAGCAAGAGGACAACACGACAGTGAATCAGAAACTTGAGCACCTGAAAAAAATAAATAAAAAGACTCAGCACTCCAAGTACCACTATCAGTATGTACCTGGAAGACGCTGGTGAGAGCCTTCCTGGGCAGCTTGTTGTGAATGACGGAGAAGAGTTTGCTGAGCGGCTGCAGAAAAGCTGAGGGCTGCACGCACTGCTGCAGCAAGTTCTGTATGGTAGCCAGGATGTCCAGTTCTGTCTCCTGAAATAAAGGCACTCAAGTCATTCACCGGCTATTTAACTCATTCACTCCCAAAGACGTTTTTAAACGTCTTTTCAGACTTGGTCTAGAATTGGCTGGTACTGAATGAGTTAAAAAAAAAAACTGTTTTGAAATGCGTTGGAAAAAAAAAAGAAGCACTACCTCAGAGTTTTTGCCTTTCAATAGGTAAGGCAGTAAAAGCCGAATCAGCGTTGAACTCTGCTCTTTGTCGCTAACAAACCGACTGATCCTGGGAGATGAATAAGAACAAAACAGACGTAAATAAGGAATCAGACACTGTTTAAAAAAAAAAACGAGGGACAAGGCGAAAACTTGCTTGGACAGGATGTTGAGTTCCTTGGACACCTGTGGGCGGAATTTCTTCTTTTTCAGCCTATCGGTGTTTCGGACCACGCCGCTGAGGTAGTGCAGCACGGTGGTGATGTGAGGCAGTAAGAGCCTGGAGCCCTGCGTCCATGAGACTGGAAAAAAATATGTGCACATTAAGATTTGTCCGACAGTTCTGTTAGTCAGGGAAAATCTCCTGCAAAACCAATAAATGTAGTGATTGGGCGCCATCTGCTGGAATCTCGGTTTTGTTGTGAACCTGAATTCATTGATGGGGTTCTCTGCCAGCTTTTCAGACATCCTATTTGGTTGGCGGCCCTCGAACGCACCTCACGTGCAGTCAAAATATTTGGCTGATTTGTTAGCCCATGTGTTGATTTAATGAATACAGACGATGATGTGATATCGGCTCATGATTGTGTCGGCTCATGATTGTGTCCATGTTTGATGCATGGCGTTTGATGACGGCCTTCTGCGTTTTGAATGCTTAACTGGCATCGATGCACAATTATAAACCCCTTTTAACTCATCCACTCCCAAAGACGTTTTTAAACGTCTTTTCAGACTTGGTCCAGAATTGGCTGGTACTGAATGAGATAAGAGGGGGTATCAATTAATCTATTGGTAGGTCTCGGTCAGTAGACAAGCCGTAAGGAAAACGGTTGAATGCTAATTGGTCCGCTAACCTGCAGCAAGAGTGGCTTCGACGGGCTGCGGGAACACACTGCCGCCCACACTCAGCTCTGCCTCTGTCTCCGTGGCGACAAAGTCCTGCGTGGTTGCCAGGGCCTCGGCTACGTCCATGACGACGGCGATGGTGGCTGGTGAGATGTTCTTGGCGGACAGGAGGGCAAACACGTTCAGGAGAACGTCGCACTCCGGGTGGCCCGGCTGCTGCTTGGACAGAAGTGGGAAGTACCTGGAACATAATCGGGGGAAAAAGACGATTTAGGAAAACTCTCCGTGGATTTTATTGAATAAGAACAATGACGGAAATATGACATCGGAACCTGGGGTGTTTGCACCACACATGGATGAGCTTCAGGAGCGGTGTGGGCGAGTATGGACTTTCAGTCGGGAGGCGATGAACCTGGGGGAAAAAAAAAAAAAAAAAAAGTGAAATCGCGACTAAGCGCACTCATTTTGAAAGCAACGGGAGCAAAGTTACGTTTCCACCACTCACCTGAGGCCACACAACAGCCATGAAGACGCCATCCAGCTGATCGGCACTGAAGCTGAAGCTGTCAAAGTTCTCGAAAAAGTCCTGGATTCTCAGGATGCCGAGACGCCTCAGGTTCTTCAGAGGATTGATGCAACCTGGCCGCAGCTACGGATGAAAAATGGAGATACAGTTACAGTCCTGCTGTGGATGAGGTGAAGTACCAATAGCCACCCAAAAAATAAAAAGCAACAATAAAAGAGACTAATATCTAATTTTCAATCAAGGAGATGGCCTACCTGTTCCCTGATGTCCAGCATGGCCGACACAGAGGCGGTGACGCACAGAAGAATCTGCAGCACTTTGGGCAGGTAGACTTCGATGAGGTGGCCCAGCTTCTGGATGACCACGTTGATGATGTTCAGGAGGCTGTGCTGGCGACCCAGCGGCAGCACGGCGCTAATATCCGTCCCGGCCACCGCTCTCTGCACAGCGTCCCCACAGGAACCTGAAGAGACAAAAGGACCAAGTTTGTTTTTCAGGTTATGGAACATGAGAAATTTTTGGGCATCATTTTTTTTTTTAAACAGAGTAAATGCTAACAATCAAACGTGGACCACAAATAATTTTACTTTCCCCCAATTAACGTTAATAGTGTTAAAAAAAATTCTCATATAGTTAAGTTAAATGGAACCTTCCACTTCGTGAATTTCTTTAATACAGATTAATTCAATCTGAGTGAGGTAACCATTTTTTGGGGGGACCATTTTGAACTGAAATTTGGCTTTAATGGCCGGATGAAGACCGTTTCTGAAATGTCAAGCTTGGTCACCTTCGCTGTGATGGGAGACGGGCTCTAGCAGGAGATCAACGAACATGCCCAGCTCCACCTCCTGACATCCAGCCAGAAAACGCAGGATGATGGAGGAACGCGTAGAGGCGCTGGCTTTGCTCTGGAAGCGGCTGCTGCCTTTACTGCGCAGACGGCCGAACAGGACCCTGTGCGACGAAAAAAACACAAAAACCCACACGGACAGAAACGTGAGCTACTGGAATGACAGTGCGGCACAAAACAGAAGAACTATAACATAATTTAAAAAAAAAAAAAAAAGATACCTCATGAGTAATGGAATGAGGCCAGCTCTGTGTGAAGCATCCACAACTCCCGTCTCCTCTGAGATGTTAAAATGGACGATTTCTTCTTTAAAATGCTTGTCATCTAACAGCTTCTCCAGATTCTCCCTGAAACAACATGAAACATTTACTAAAGGTCAAAAAATAAACACAAACACTTCATTTAGGCGAATGAACGATATAGATTACAGAATACACATTTTCGCGAGCAGCGGCTATATCTCAACAGTCCCCGTGTTCAATACAAGACAGTCACAAGGGGCTCCATTGAAAGAAAGAAAGATGCGCTGTGTTTCCACCATTAACGTTGCTTACTTGTACGGGACTGTGTAGGGGTCTTTGTACGTAAGAATACATTGGAGGGCCACTCGCTGGATTTGCTGGTCCTGGTGGCAGAGGAGCTGAGAAGAGAAACACAGGAGGATATTAGTAGTTATTAAAAACAAACAAACAAAAACAGATGAGCAATTTTTTAGGATTACTTGGTTGTAGAGCTCTCTCAGGCTGCTCTCCATGTAAAGTGAGCGAGGGTTGGTGAATTTGGCAAAAACATTCAGGTGGGCGATTAGCTGTCTGGAGGGAAAATAATGTCACAAATTGTATAAATATAATACAACAATGAAGACAACAATATATAATATTTAACACCTTCTTTCGTTTTAGATGTATTAATGGAGAATTCACCCCCCCAAAAAAAAACTAAACAAAAAAAAAACATTCAAGTGTCATCATTTTTTTAGCAGGCTAAACGCTACGTCCTTGCTAGCTGACCAAACCGAAATACCAATTAGGCATTAGCATAGTCACAGTTTGATAAATGTTAAATTATTTCAAGAAATAGTCAAAGAAACCATACTGTGCCAGTTTTGGTGACAAAATGATTGAAATCAAACTTCAAACCTCACCTCATACACTTGTTTGTAGTATTTCTTTTCAACAGGCTAAATGCTGACTTGCTAACCAAACTGTGAGACTATACTCATCACCAAAGTCATTGTTCTCCAAATATTTGATTTTATAAAGCTATTTTTCTGTCGAACATTTTCTGGTGTCACTTAAAGGCAACCAAAAGATAAAAAGTCAAATTGATTCCGCCTTTTCTCATTCAACTGTCTTCAGCATTAGCTTGCAAGTCAACTACCTGCAAGACAACCACTGTATTTTTCCACTCTCATTGATCAAATAGAAATGTTTTAAGAGTGTATTTCTCATAAGACAGCAACAACACCTGAAGACAAGAGAATAATGAAAATTCACAATAATAAAAGCAGTTATTACATTAAAAGGAGAATATAACAGTACTTTTTGTGTATAAAATTAAATAACAGGAATGCTAACTTTCAGCTACACATTTATCATTCATCATTTCGCGAGAAATCTCTTTAAATATACGTTTGAAAAATTAAATTAAATGCGTTAATTGAATATTATTTAATGTTTTTTTAATTCTGAAATAATTAAAAAAAATAATACAGCATTTTCAAAAGAAAATTTGGTTTAAATATTGAAAGCTGTTGTAATTTCTGCATTTTCAGGTGCGTTCAAATGTATCGCTCTGAATTCACACAAGCATCCGTTCAAAGTGCACCATTACTTTGAAGCCGCTCGCCGTGGCGGCGCTTTCTTCTGCCGTTTATCCCTCTCTTCCTCTTCTAATTCCTCCTGCTCCTCCCCCTCCTCCTCAGTCATCGTGGAGGCCTCGAACGCAGTGTCGTTCTTTTTCCTCAGGTCCTGAGTCGGTGCCACCAGCATGTCAGCTGGGTAAAACTCATTCCTGTTTCCGATAAGTCAGAAAGTGAGGATATTTGTGATCGGGTTGAATCAAGGGTTGGGTCTACTGAACACTCACCTGATGAACCTCAGCAGCAGGGGGCTTAGCTCCCGGCTACGTGGCTCCACCCTGTCTGGAAACTGGGCCATGGCGCGCCACATCAGGCTGCGGAAATTGGAGAAGTCCGTCCTCTCGTTGGGGTCTGAGCTCGACCTGAGTTGCTGGAGAAACAGGACCCCCAAGTCGCCACTTTCGATGACGTCGCAACCGGGCCCAGCCTGGACCTCCGTGCCTTCCACTTCATCATCGCTGTCATCACCACCCTCCTGAAGTTGTTCTTCTACAATACGGAGAAGGAGGAGAGGTGAACAACACTTGGTGACAGGAGCTTAAAGTACACCGCCAGAGTTGCGAAACCTACCAGCTAATACTGCCACCTTCTCGAGATGTTCATGATACACCACCCAGAAATCTTTGTTGTCCATCCCCTTGGCGTGGCTCCTGCACAAAACAGAGACTCAATGTTGATTTTGCACAAATAGTGGACAGTGTGTTCACCCTTTTTCAAATAGACAGCGGCAGACGCCAACTTTTACATTTAAAAACTAGATACTAACCCAAGTAGCTCAATGACAGTATCCCACAGTGGCTTGAAGTTGACAAACAGCATAGCTAAGAGGTAACGCAGAGGGACCTGGAAAGGCAAAAAGTGAATAACAATGACAATTTCGGCTTGTATTTCTCAACTGGGAGAAGTCAAATGAAGATTAATGTTTTAAAAGTTGAAATTTTGTACTCCAAACACATTGTGTGCGATATGTAAAGGAGTGTCAGCTTTTACGAAATCATGCGCTATATTTATCGTAATTTCATCGTAAAGGCGCAATTGGGACTTTGGGCTCAATGCAGAAGTAAGCAAAAAAAATAAAAATTATGTATGACGCTAATTATGTAGCGTAATTTTGTGGAGGCTTCATTCATTTCTACACAGACGGTGGTCATTTTACTCTTCAGTTTTTACTTTGAATGTCACCCATTTTTAATATGCTTATATTTGTATTTTATAATTCATGTACTTTTCATTCTTCTACTTCTCCCTTTCATAATTTTGCTGCGGTAAATTGGGAATTTCTCCATTTTGAGACAAACAACATTTTCTTATCTTATCTTATAGTGGCCATACTCATTTCCCCTGTTCCCAATATGAAATGCATGTTCCACGTGTGTGTGGACGGTGTAGCGATGACACGTGTATGTGTTTGTGTGTTTTTATTTTAAATTTGATTGGTTTTACAACATTTTCTCACAAATCTCAAATCTTGGCCTGTTTCGTAAAACAAAGGCTATCATTCCACGACGACGGTTTTCTCAGCAACAAAGTAAAATCAGCTCATTTCATCACAGTGCTTCAAATTTCCTGGGGGAATTTGATGATCTCATCCGTACCTGCTGGAAGGTGCCGTGTGGCCCCTGGGGCAAGCTGCGCTGGACTAGGTCATGCCGCAGCTTGCGCAGGTACAGCAGCTTTTCCCGGTAGTCCTGAAGGGAGGCGGGCACCAGCTCCGCCTGCAGGCACATGGCGAACACCGGCTGCGCCTCCATGCTCTCATCAGGCTGGATGGAAGAAAAGCCGTTGGACGCGTGATCAACGGCGTCGATTGAGAATGAATTTAATTTAAAATGTGAGAACTATACCTCCTCTGGGGCAGGAAGATTTGGCTCAAAGTGCGAAAGGATCCTCAGGGTCAGCAGACGCATCTAGAAAATAAGAAGTCATTTTCATAAAAGCATGTTCACATGACTACCGTATTTTCCGCACTATAAGGCACACCCATGAGCATTGAATTTTCTAAAAAGCCGACAGTGCGCCCTAAAATCCGATGCGCCTTATATACGGTGTTAGTTTCTTTATAGTCGCCATTGTTTCCCTGGTAGTGTCCCTACGCCATCTAGTGGTGATTATTAGCAGGAACTAATTGTAACCTAAAATGCATTTTCCGCCCGACGTGTATTTACCAACACACACTCAAAGAGGCAACCACTTTGTGAGCTCTGCGAAGATAATACCAAAAGCATAGTTAACTACTGACTAAACGAAGGAAGATGGAGCCAAGCAAGACATCAAATATTTATATTATTATACATTTATTGATATTTAGCCCCTTTGTGGATGTGAGCCCATGAGGGTTGTGTGCCTTTTTGTTGATTCAATTGCCTTCATAACATTTGTCTTTCATCTATTTTTTTGTAATGCCATTTCTATTTATATGTTTCATGTCCGTATTTGTGACCAGTTCTCGCGGCTTTGTTCAAGCCGCAGCGGCTGTGAAGGCTCTATATAAATAATTAACGTTATTTTATTGTATTCCGTTTAGCGTAGCTCCCTCTAGTGGATACATAGCGCAAACGCAGCCCTAATGTGGCTTCTATTTTATGCGCCTTATTAGGCCATTCATTGAAGGTGCGCCTTATAATCCGAAGTGCCTTATAATGCAAAAAATACGGTACATGATGCACCAATGTAAGTCTTTAGATGCACCTTGGATATGTTAGAGGACACGTTGCTGTGCAGAATCTGGTAAACGTCTAAAAGTGCATCATGAGATAGGTGCTCGGAAGCACCGCTCAAGGACAGGCGGGTGTAATAGAGGTCTCCAAAAAGCAGGGTTGACAGCTCTGTGGGGAACTTCCTGAAAGGAGCACACCATAAAAGCCTTGTTATCGAAGGCCTACTCCTTAGTGTTGTATTATTTTGTCACATATACCGTAGGATGGCGGTGACTTTGTCCACAGGGACCAAAGAGAGCGGCCCAGCCGAGCTGTCCAGAGTAAGGAGGCAGCTTAGGGCTTGCGTGGCGACAAACAAACCAGCTGGGGAGACGGAAAGGTAAACAAAAATGCAGTAATTAAAAATCAAAAATGAATTGTTGAATTGCAAGAGGGTGGAAAATAAGATGGAATACCTTTTGCCAGTTTTTCCATCTCAATTTCACACAGTAGGTGGTTTAAAAAGGCAGTGACTGCGGGGAAGACATTAGCTGGAACAAGAGGCCTACAAAAGACAAAAAAAACCCAAACAAACAGTATTTTTGTCAAAAGTATAATAATTCTTTCTGTGAATGCAACATGATACAAATGCAGGTAAATAATTTTCGCTATTAAGTTTGTCAGGACAAATTTTAAAATTTTAAATTACTTTTAATTAGCCTTTTTTAATAAAAAAAAATCATTAATTTTATTGTAAGACAATTTATTAAGACTCGTTAATAAATTTCGCCCTTATTTTCTTAAGTGTCCAGAAAATGTATTTGTATTATGTGGCTGCAAGTTTAAGAAAAAACTTTCCAGAAAATATTGGGTCAGGAAATGGTGAAAAAAAAAAAAAAAAACTGACAACAAAATTAGTTTTGAATAACATCATAAGTGTTCGCTTTTTCGATAACCAAAAAAGGAGGAGGTGGAAAAAAATATATTAAAATCGGATTTGTATGAACAAAAATTACTTTATTTTTAAGCCCCATCGCCTAGTCCCTGACATGTTACCTGAGGTGAGGCAGCAGCACCAGTGCGCTCCAAGGTAGCGACAGATCTGCAATGGGCCCGTTTTGCTGCTCAGGTAATGCGATGAGTGACAGCACCAGCTCAGGCACTGTTCTCTGCTCTGGTTTCCCTTGGTGACTGAACAGGCTGACAAGAAATACAACATTGAAAAAAAAAATCAATAAAGCTTTGTTAAATTGATACATAATACACCTTTGAGTCTATTGAGATACTAGTCGTTGATTTGGGTCGAATTTTTGCTTTGAGCCACAAGATGGCGCCAAAGCTATTTTTTCATATTTAATATTTATATATATATATTATATATATATATTTTAAATATAGGTTAGAACCAGCTTTAACCTGTACCTCACACAGAACAACTTAAAACCCCCAAAGTCACCCGGTGGTCTGTCCCGTGAAGAACAGCGGGTAGGTCTCAAACGCCATGGCGCCGTCCGTTGGCGGCGGCGCTTTGGCCAGGATCAAGTTGACGAGCACCTCGAGGGCACGGTGGCGGGACACGGGATCGCCGCAGGCAAACAAGCCGCCGGTGAAGCGTAGGAAGGTGGGGAGGAAGAGCTGGAGTCGGCAAGAGCGAGGGCGTTATTGCAAAAAGCTCCAAAAAAAAAAAAAAAAAGACAATGCCAACTCACCTGCTCAAACTGCTTCATGGGAAACATCTCCTTGGTGAACTCCAGGATGAGGTCTTCTCCCATTGAGCTGGCAAACACCTGCAGGATGAGGAGGAGCATTTGCGCAGTGGACCACAATACAGTGATACCCCAACTTAGCAACTTGAATTCGTTCCAAGACCAAACTCGATGCCACCCCCCCCAAACACACAAATCAATCAGGCATACCTTGTGGACTATCTCTTGGACGAGAGCATCAGGGAGTCTGATGTTCTCCCCGAGCAGCAGGGAGGAAAAGATTTGGAGGAGGAGCCGTGAACACGGCGCGGAAAGCGTCTTGCTCTGCACGAGGCGCAACGCGGTCTACGAGACAAAAATGACACTCGGTGACAATTAGAACTTGAACCGGCTTTGAAGGAGATGACGACGGTGCTCCGCTTGTACCTGGCAGACGGCCTCCGGCTTTGTGATCTTCGCGCCGTCCTTGTGAGACACCAAGGTGTGGAGGACGAACAGCAGCCTTTCCAGCTGCTCGCCTGCGGGGCCAGCCTCCTCTCCCTTGGCCTCCAAAATACTAAAAACTTCATCCACACCACCCTGTGAATTCGAGCGTAGGTGACATCGGAAATCATTCATATGATTTATCATTAATTATTGCTTGAAACACCGTTCGAGGTAATTGGAGCCATTTTGTGAGGTCCGAAGTGCGCACCAAACCGGGAGCTCTTCGCAATCAATACCCAAGAAGTCGGTCCGTGTGACTTTAAAACGGTTCCTTATTTCAATTAATTAATGAATGAATAAAAATGACTATACTTTATCTGCAAAGTTGAATTCATTTTATTGACCAAGCTTGTAATTCAATTTTCACATTGGCGTGAACTGAAATGCCAACAATCTGTTCCAGGCCCCTAAAAAGCAAGTTTTGGTTGTGTTTTTAAATAAAGAAAAATAGCATTGTATTGTCTACCATTTCAGCATCTGATTCGGATGCCTCCTGGACGCCTCCCTGGTGAGGTGTTCCGGGCATGTCCCGCTGGCAGGAGACCCCGGGGACGACCCAGGACACGCTGGAGAGACTATGTTACCCAGCTGGCTTGGGAACGCCTCGGGATCCGCCAGGAAGA
>CAAKHF010019726.1:0-31489 GCA_901007745.1 Hippocampus kuda | reverse complement strand
CAAAGTTGAATTCATTTTATTGAGCAAGCTTGTAATTCAATTTTCCACATTGGCGTGAACTGAAATGCCAACAATCTGTTCCAGGCCCCTAAAAAGCAAGTTTTGGTTGTGTGTTTTAAATAAAGAAAAATAGCATTGTATTATCTATCATTCCAGCAAAAAAAAAAAAAAAAAAAAAAAGTAAAGAAATTGCTTTTATAAAGTGTCATTATTATACAGTGGTACCTCTACTTATGAACGTCTCTTCATACGAAATTATCAGGTTATGAATAATAAGAATAAGAAAACCTTTATTAGTCTCGCAATGGAGAAATTCCCAATTCACAGCAGCAAAGTTATGAAAGGAAGAAGTAGAACAGAATATAGGAGCTGCTGGAAAGGCAGCCACTCACGCGGCGCCATTTTGAAGTCAAAATAACACAACACATAGGACACAGACAGTCGTGCAATCTTCACCACTTTTCTGCATACACTTTGTTGAAACGCCTCAACAGGAAACTATTGCCTCTTGTTATGAAAGAAATTTCTACTCACAGCTCCGAGTTTCCTGAACGCAACATACTTCGATCTGCTCTGCCATTGGCTATTCCCGAGCATCTTCCTGGCATCCCATTGGCTAAGAGGGACCTCGATCGAATGTGTCTATGTGTGTCGATAGATGAATAGATATGTGTCTATATTTAGATATAGACACACAGAATAGATATTTGCAACATCCTCGTCATTCGCCCCTTTTACGTAAATGTGAATCACCCAGAAAAAGTGTTCACCAGTCGAGCGATCGTTCACAATGCTGATGTTTGCTAAAAGTCGACAAAAGCAAACGTTGTTGGATCAGTTCTTTCGAAAACTCCAGGCAAAAATCACTTCTGAGAGAGAATGTGAACTAAAGGGGGCAAAAAACGATGAGGACACAGTTAAAAGTTATATGACCATCATTTATATTTAGTTATTTATTTATTTTTACATGATACACAACTCTGATTTATTGTGCAATAAACTAACTGTCACATCTTTTGATTTTTATGCTTTAGAAAACTATGTCTGAATTTTGGGGGGGGGTCTTGGAACAGATTAGGGCATTTACATGTAAAACGCGTCTCAACTTACAAAATTTTCTCGTTAAGAAATTTCTTCCAGGACCAACTCATTTTGCAAGTAGAGGTACAATTGTATACAGTTCGGTCCGATTGGAATTGTGCCTTGAAGGGGCACGGCCAATTGAGTGATGGCAGGAGCTGGAGTGCAACAGTGAGCATGTGTCACAAAAATGCATTTTTTAAAAGAAATTATATTTTCAACATTTTATTCAATTGGCATATATATTTTTAAAAAAAATTGCATCACTTTTTTGTCATCAAAAGCATCACAAAATATTGATCGACTTGCCATATTTTCCATCTAAGTGATGTTTCACTGAATTTAATGCTGACCACCAACCCAGCTAAAACCCGGCATCTCAGCCTTCTTACCTGGAGGGACTCCCAAAAAACCAAGAAGTGCTCTTTGTCCACATGATTGGCTGCAGCCTGGGCTGTGTGATCCAACGCATCTCGCACCAAATCCCACGGTAAAGGGGCTCCCTGGTTGGTTGCAGGTCCCATCTTCCGTAGCGCAGCAGGGAGTGCCTAGTTAGAGGAGAGGTTGAGACAAAGTCAGTATGTAATGAGAAGCCTGGGGTTAAAAACTCCAACTGAAACCACTTTTACGCAACCATTTTTCATCATTTGACAACAAAAGTGTCTCTTACGGTTGCCGCACAGGAGTGAAACATGTGCTGGACACCTTTGCACATCTCAAACAACAGCTGGCCGGCGCCTTCGGCCTTGTCAGGATTCTGCTGCAGGTCGGAGAACACGAGAGACAGCAGGGCGTCCAGATCGGGAACCTACGGGATAGGACAACACTGAAGAGTTGTAAACATGTATCAAAACATAAAAATGGATTCTCGGCCATTCAAGACCTACCTTTCTCATCAGAAATGCAAAACTCTCTGCTGCGAACTTGCGGATGTGCTCCTTCTTGTGCTCCAGTAATTTGCTGTACAAGCTGACAGGAGGAAATATAGAAATTTGAATACACCGATATGACCAGGATTTTCATCCTATTTTGCTGAAGACAACAGTAGTCTTCTTCACCTGTAGATGTTGTCCATGTCTTTCACCATGAGCCTCCACAAATACTTGTACAGGTAGGAGAGGCATGTAAAAACCCGTTCCAGCACCTCCGTGTCTTTGGTGTCCAGCATTGCTGTGATCAGCGTGAAGAAGTCCGGGAAGTGAGGGTAGAAGTCGGTTTGCAGGTCTCGGGCCAACCGCACCACCAGGCTGGGAATTAATTATCAGGCAGGTCAGGTTGAGCCAAACAAAAGCTGCTAATATTAATCATATTACTCTAGTAGAGGTTGGTAGGCCAGGCTGCTGGTGACTGCCAGGTGTGTTTTCAGGCTCTCCACGATCGACTTTTGATGGAAAACCAGCATGTTGAACGACTGACACTTGTTGGAGACCTCCTTCAAAAATGTAGCTGAAGAAGAAGAAGAGGTGGTGAATCAGAACTTAATTACAAACAACGGAGCAATCGTTCTGCTTTGGACATACTGAAGTTTTCCGTCACGTTGAGGTCTTTCCATTTTGTCAGGCCTTCAAAGAAATAGGTTTCGACTTCCTGCATTACAAAATGACGTTATGAGTAAGTTACCTCAATAAATTAAAATGCTTCCATGATCTGTAGGGCATACCTCTGCATAGGATCCAGTTCTGTCGATCCGGTGGATGACGTTAATCTTGACATTGGCAAGCCGCTCAGCAAAGGTAAGAAACTGCAAGGTGTATTTCCAACATAAATTGTGTAAAAAATGCTTTAGTATAATTGAACAGGCTAGTCTCGACTCATATAAAAGCAATTTGTAAGTACGCACAAAAAGTCGACTATGTGCTAGTTTGCACGTTGCAGCCAATTAGCTTGAATACAAAGGTGTTACGTGTAAAATTAAAAAAAGGTTGTTTAAAAAGGTATGAAGCTACTTCCACACGTGTACACAACACATCTTATAATTTCAGTGTTCTTACCCTGTAGGTGTTCTCGGATCTGTGATGCGCAGACTTGGATTTGATCTTCATCTCAGCTTCGTCGTTTGTCTTCAAACGTAGTCGGAGGCCGCCGCGCGCTCAAAATGATTCATTTAAATATTTTCTTCGTGAATTCTCAACGCTATATTTTCGAGTGTTTACACGCGTGCCGGATAGTAGAGCGCAGCCATGATGAACACAAGGCATCATGGGAAATATAAGATCTGACGCGTGGGAACGTGGTGCGGGAAGACTGATCGAGATCATTAACTGCCCTTCACTTCCGCTTTTGTTTCCAAGCGCTCTGTCGTGTGCTTCCGGTTTCGTTTGCACAGACGGCGAGTGCCCGAAGTTTTTATAAATAAACGTTCGACTCTGTAACATCAACAAAGTAGATGTAATAGATATGAGATATGAATTGAAACAATTTTAAGATTTATGGTACTTTAAAAATGTAAAAGTCTCAATGAGTAGCTCAGACTATAGCTAAAACTATGCTAATGTAATATTCATAATTCTGTTTGTAAAACATTTTCGTGAAAGTCATCCTGATACAAGTGTCAGATGGCATGAGGAATACAAGCTTTTAGAAAAAAAAATATGCAAAGCTAGTCACAAAAAACATGGTATGTGTGTGTATGTAATGAAATGTACAGGTATTATTATTATTATGCACTATGCTAGCTTGGCCAATTTACAGATCTGTTGCCCCCTCTTCATTTATGTACCTGCCTGGAATGTCCCCCTTCCTCCATAAGTCCTCGAATCCTGCTTTTTGCTCAGTCCACCATTTATATCGGAAAATACATAACACTTGACTGAATCTAATCATTTCGATTACAATGTCAGTGGCCCCTGTGGTTGGGGGCCTCTTTTGCAGCTGCAGAGTCTACTACACCTGGACAGATCCGGCACTGAGGCTCAAGGCTCTGAGCGTCTTCTTGTCCCTGACAGTCACCATCATGTCAGCCATGCTAGTGCTGTCCAACCGTGTGACCCGTCTGCTGTGAACCCTTCTCTACATTGTGCAGACTGTCAGAACCCACTCAAAACAAAACAAAAAAGCAGTAAATAAGGTCAATAGTCTGACGGAGGCAGTCCTGAAATACATGGCTAACTGAAAAAAAAAACACTGGCAGCAAGTGTGCACGCTGGAGGGAAGGCACTCCTCTGCCACCTGCTGGAGACACACAAGAACCGAATCATGCCATTTTACAATCTGGCTGCGAGGTTGGTGTCATGCTTGCGGCCTTCCTGTCAGTCACCATCCGCTGTGTGCTGAAGTCGAACCCATTCCCATCACGTAGGGAGGCTTGACTTTTGGGAGTGAGTGTGATGAAACAGGGAAAATATAAAATCCACGCAACAAATGATTTTTTTTTTTTATGACTTTACAATAATGCGTTCTATGCACCTCCACTCGTCTAAACATGGCATTCTGAATAATACTGCATTTGTGGAATAGTAATTGTTTTTATCCATCTCAGGGGGTGGCCATTTTGTCTTGTACTGACACTTGCTGTCAACTTAAAATGACATCATAGTGCCGAAGGGCTCAGGTAACGACTGTCATGGCTCACCTGTTCGGGTTTGGTCGGGTGACGTTGACCAGTTGACTCCTTCGGAACAATTTTTTGTTTGTATTATACAATGACTTTTTTTGTAGCTTATTAAAACAACTCATTGCATTTATTGGGAATAATATATATTTTTAAAAATAGCAAAAGAAACAATTTTGCGCATTAATTTTTTTGAACAGTTCTTCTTCTGAAAATGCAAAACTTGGGCGTGAAATAACTTATCAGTTTTTCTATGGGTGTTTGAATGTTGGTCTTCTTCAGCATCTTTGGAATCATTGGGGGGTCTTTAATGGGGCTTCTTTTACAAGGTAAAATCTGTCAGGGCTGTGGTCTGTCAGGTCTCGTCGTGTCGCTTCGGGTGGGCAACAGGGCCCAGATAATCCCCCCGCCTTCCAATTTGAGTCAACTATGAATGGCGATGAAGGCAATACAAATACGCGAGGCCTTTATGTTTCATTTCCATTTATTTGGTTGTACTGTACTTACGACATAGATTGGATTGACTGTACATACATTTACATTCATTTGTCACAAATTCCCCTTGAATCCATAGAACATCATCGTCATGATGAATGTATGGCTGTACGTTACAGTTGTGTAATTATGGCTCCATTGGTCTTTATGTACTCAACGTGCACAAACGACTTCGACAATAGTTCAAAACCAAGTAACATTTTCCAATGTTAACTTTTCTGTGTCTAAGAGTGCTTGTGTGAAAAAAAGCTGAATTATCTTACATTTAAAATATCATGACAAATGGACCGAGCCAGTCTTCACGATAGTCCAGGCTCGGATTTCATCGTAATGCTTACATCCTTGATAGAATTATGTTTCCGGGTCATAGTACCTCTTCTTCATGGCTCTGTATTTCTTGAGGAAGTAGAGTGCCTCCAGCTCCTTGATGACAAACTCTCCTCGTCCCACAAGCTTTTTGATGTGCTCGGGGTCCGTCACATCTTTATTTTTCATGAAGGCCGACTTGAGGCGCTGTCGGAAAAAGGCCGATCCCTCTGGGTAGTCCCGACCGAGATAGAGCAGCTTTTGGAGAGGACATTGAGACATTAGAGCACCATATACAAAACATAAAATGGAAATAAAGCAGAGCAAATTGGTTCGATTAAATCTAATTTTGCCTGGTTGTCATTTATTTATTATTTTTTTTTACCAAAGCAGTTAGCGTTGTCAACTAAACAGTTTGGCTCACAAATGCAGTGATTTATTGACAAGTTGCAAACATTTGAACCTAAACATGTGCATTCAAGCTACAAATATTGTACCTCTATTACACAAAATGAGAAAAGGGATTTCTTTCCAAGAGCTTACATTTATTGATGAAGAAAACAGTAGACATTTTTTATTATTTCTGTAAAAGGTGAAGAAAATTAATTCTGGGCTAAAACAAGGGTGGGAATACTGTATGTTTCAGCTAATCCCTCAGTCTGAATGAATGACGCCAAAAGTTCACTTACGTTTTTGTAAAGTCGAATCACCTCACCGCGTAGTGGGTTGGCCATGTGGGAAGTGGGGCGACACCCCTAAATCGAAAAGGAGGCATAAAAAAATATCAGAAACTTGAATGTTGCAAAAAGAAAATAACGGACGACTGACGAGCTTTAGCTAAACACCAACATATAAGCTACCAGTTTTAAATCACATAGCAACTATTCTAGCTAATATTAGAACAATGTTAGATACATACACACGTTGATTTTTTTTTTGTGTGTGTTGGTTTTATAGCTGTATCCAGTCAAATTTAATCAGGGTATTCACGTTATCCTTGTGGTAGAGGTTGTGAGACAGCCTGCCGTATGTTGTTATTAATGTCGTAAATCACAACACTGGCGTAAAGAAGTTTTTGCTGCTGCAAGTACCATCTTTTTAAATTCAATTGTTACAATATATTTCGATTGTTGTATTGTCCCAAAAATGTGGTCCAAGGAAGAATATTGGTTACATTTGTTATTTTGTGGAATTTTCTAAACAAAAATAAAATGTAAAGATTCCCGTTTTATTGAGGATATTGTAATCATACATTTTTTCATGAATGGCGAAATATATTAAAGTCTCTTTGCACAATTTCGGTGACGACATAGGCACGATTTCAACGCACGGGTAAAAATGGTTATCCGCCGCCGCGTTCGGGGTTCCGGTAATTTTTTGCTTGTATCGGTTGCCATGGAGATCAGACGTCGCCCGGAAATGTTGAAATCATATACGAACGAGAAGGATGAGAAGCTGTTTTCTTGAATTTTATTGTCCATAGTGAATGACTCAACACCCACTCTCATCTTTGTTATATTTGGGTCCTTAACTGTTTACTTTCCATTTTCAGTTCCTTAAAAACGGGCCACACAGAGTCGTCATGGTGAGTTTTATACCGCGAACAATTCATCCATCTCTGTATTGCACATTCTAATATTTCTTTCTCATCTTTGAATTGCATGGTTTGTGATTCCTCTTTCAAAAAAATCTTGTTCTATCTCCTGTGATTGACTGAAAGCCTCCCAAGAAAAAGGTATTATCAACAGTGTCATTAGTTTTGCCTTTATTTTAGACTAATTGTGCATGAATGCCTCTTCTGTCACTAACATACAGTTGCAGAACCACCTTCTTAATATGCTTGGATGTTATTTTGCTGTATTCCAGGGTAAAAAGGGTCCCAAACTGACCAAAGCTGAAAAGGCGAGGCTGAAGCTTGAGGAGGAGCAGCGGAGGTTGCGAGAGGAAGGTTGTCAAATATCGCCAAATATATTAATAAACGCATTCAAGTGCCCATGTGTCATAAACTGTTTTGGTGGACAGAGGAGGCCCGGATTCAAGCCGAGCGAGAAGAACAGGAAAGGTTGGAAAGGCAAAGAAGACAGGAAATATTAGATATGCTTGAGGCGAAGGTACCCTAATAACATAGCAATGCATACTTGGCAAAATAACATCCTGTGTTGTTTTTGCTTAAAGGACAGCAAACGCAGGGGCGTTGAGGTGGGAGAACTACACTCCCTTCTGGCAAAGAATTATTTGGCTGTCATGAAATATAAAAGTGAGGCCGCACAAATGTCCAAGGTACAGTGAGAAAAAAACCTAAAGCAACAAAAGTCTACACACCCCAGTTCCATTTTCATTTTTATTTGACTCAAGTCCCCACTGTATCTACACCATTCAAAGTTTGATACCCTCACAAATTCATTCGAGTCATTTGTGTTCATACAGTGGAAAAAATACATGCAATGTAGTGACATCCCGGACCCGGCAGTGCAGCAGGATATCAACACGTTTATCAGCTTGTGGAGGGATGACCCGGAGTGCAGCATAAAGACCGTGTTCCAGCAGTGTAACGTCGCCCTACAGGTCTGCAATTCTTTCCAGTCCCTACAACATGTCCCCCTCTTTATTTCGAGCGGTTATCGTGTCCCTGGCAGCTGATCGAAGAACTGGAGATGCTGCTCAGGGAGGTGACCGACGCAAATTACATCCCCAAATACCAGGAAACACTCTTTCATCTCCAGGACATGGTCTACGCCAAGATTCTCAACATCAGCATGGATATCCTCAAGGTGCACCGTGGCCACTCAAGTTATGCCTTATTCTAATATGCTGTATATATAATAAATCCAGCCTAGACGAAGAAAAAATAATGATCAGTTTTGAAGTGTATTCATTTGACTATGTTTAATGATATAATAACAATGGTCAGTGATGTGGACGTGCCTGTTGCTGAAGGCAGTTAGGTATGAATGCGTATTTGTATGTGATATAAACAGTCCAAAATTAGACGAAGATGTCAGGCAAAGCCGACAAGAATATCCAGAAAAATTCTTTAAAAAAAAAATAAAATAAAAATTTGGGTCAACCCGAGGCTTTGAATGTGATTAGTTAACATATTCACACTTGTAAGAGGGTGCGCACACTTATGTCATCACATCATTGATTAATTTTCACTTCCCCTCTTGAAGCTTTTTTTTTTTTTTCAGTTGAGTTCTGACAGGTTGTTGTTACAAGTTGGAGGTTGCATTCATGGTGGAAATGATTGCTCTTGTGACAAAAAGGTGGCATGATAACAGGGGTGTGTTGACTTTTTATATCCATTACAGTAGTATCTGTATTGCATGCATGTTTGCTTGCTGGTTTGTTTGTTTGGATGATGGATGGACAGATGGAAAGATAAATTGATAGGTACATACATTCCAGTGTGCTGCAGTGGGCTTTATATTGTTCCATGGGGCATCCCTGTGATCCCAAATTATAAATCATGATTCAATTGCGAAAGTGTACCTAATAAAGTTTGTCTGGTCTATGTTTAGGGAGCCAGCAATTGCATTGACACGGAGACAGGCAACATGCAGGCGGTGATTAAAGACAAAAACACCACGGTGTGTGTGTGGGCCAACCTCATGAGGAAGTCAAGGTACTGAGTGGAAAGTCATTAAGGAAGGACAATTACATGTGGAGTCTTCATCAGTTTGTGTGACATCTAAGGTTTAAATGTTTGACCTTCGAGGAAGTGGGCATGGGCTTTGAGCTGACCAAGCAGCTTGCGATGAGCAACATTGCCGTGCGGATCCTTCACACCAGCTATGACCACTTGTCCACAGTGTCCAGGATGACGCACATGGAAATAACCGTCGCACCACCCAGGTCTGTCACCCACCGCCCCCCATGACTCTGTAGAATTGTTATATCCATGCCCTGCCGTGTGATACAGGTTGCTTACCACATTCGATGAGCTTCCGCCGGAGATACCGGAGCAAGATGAAGAACCGAAGGAGACGCAGGAGGAGGAGGTGGAGGAGGAGCAGGAAGAGGAGCCCGCCCAAGAGCAGGAGTCGGAGCAAATTGTGGAAGAGGAAGAGCCACCGGCCCGAGAGTCTGAAGAGCCCAAGGTTAGGCCACGCCCCACCACAGAACATTCTAAAAAATGTCAAAACCTTGAATCATTTCAATCCAAGCGTGTTGGATTTAATATCAGTTAAAATCACAAAGTCAGCGATGTTCTTATACAGTATATATATATAAGAATACATTCACACACTTTCCATTATTTTTTTCGTGGAGCCTTCAGAAAGTCAACTGTCAGGCGCCAGTGTCCATGCAGAAGACGACGAAAACCAGATCGTAACGCAGATGGAGGTCCTTGCAGGTAAGCCGGATCCATTTCGGATCCCAAAGCACACTGTCAAAAAAAAAGAACTGTGGCGGTCCATTTTTGTTCTCCCAAGGTACAACTTTTTGTGATGTACCCGATGGGATTCACAATTGAACCCCAAGACACAAATGGTGGATATACAAAAAACTGTCATGTTAAATTTAAGTTGTACGTTGGTAACATGAAACTGTGACTGTGACTTGTGAGCATAATAAGAATTCGGCTGTTGAAAAGACCCTCCAATTATCTTGAGCAACTCTAAAATGCCACAAAATCAAAATTGACTGTCACCATCGCTATGTTCTTTTAAATTGGAGATGAACAGGTGGAAGGGCTCTTTAGTGGTGTCTGCCATCTAGCGTTGAAAGGTGTTATTACAGCTTCAAACTGTTCAGGTGTTCTTGGCCATCCCTGACCTAGACAGTACCCTGAAGTACATATTTACCTTCAAACGGTACAAATTATAAGGGTCCCAATACGCACCCTTGAGGGGACTGCCCGAATGACAAACCATTGGACCATGAAAGATCCTTTTTTTTTTTTGCCCCTGGTAGTGTAAGCTAACAAATGTTAAAACATTTAAGTCACGACAAAGCTGTGTTCTCTCACCTTCCGTCCAGCCGAGGTGACCCCCCCGCCACCAGAGGACGATATGATGTTTTACGTTGAGGGCGTCGAGGTTGTGGACCTGAGGAAGTACACGCCTCTGGGTGGAGTCTTCTACTATGAATTGTTCCACCTTCCACCGCAATCTCATCACGTCAAGGGCTGGGAAATTCGAAAGGTGGACCAAAATCCACACATCAGTTGAAATTTCAGGATGATTATTTCTGTCGATCATGACTTGAGAAAGTGTTTTATAGATATCGGAAGCCAGGTTGAAAGCTTTCCAGTATATTCCCGAGAAATCAAACCAAACAGAAGATGAGGAAGCCACTTGCCCACTTGTCGGTTTGTCTGTGAGGCTCCCTGACACGGTGGTCTTCCTAGAAACCCCTCGAGTGGGCCGCTGGGATGCAGAAGGTAGGGAATTAATAATTGTAGCCAATCACCTGTCCTATTTGAGTGATTTGAAAGAAATATTGCCCAAATACAGTTGGAGTTAATTTTCAAGTTCCAGCAGTGGCAGTTCTAGGGGGTGGTACAGGGGGGCTCCAGCCCCCTCAACTTTGTGTCTGGTCCCGCACCAAGTAAATACTGAGCACCATTGCCAAGAGTGTATGTAAATGCTATGACTTAATATACTGCGACGATGTAGAGTAGCAGTGAATACAATTATTAAATAATTACAGTGAAGCAATTTAGACCATTATAAATAAATGTATTGTACTGAAAGATCAAACACAAACTAACTGGACTTTAATTGAGTAATTCTCTGATTTTAGGCAAGTATTGGCGGACGGATGGTATCAGCGACTTCTCTGTAAAAGAGCATACGCAAAATGAGGAGGGGGAAGAGGAGGAGGGAGAGGTGGCGGAGGTGGAGGAGGTGGGCGGGGTGACAAAGGTGTCCTTCAAGATGGACTCTTTCTACCCATTCGTACTGATGCAGCACACCTACGCCAACTTTCCCTTCCGGAGTTGGGAGCTGCGCCCGCTGGGTAAAGACTCGGCTCTCTTCAGCATCCACGGGGCGCTCATTGACCTCAGCATAACCATCCAGGTGGGCATCAAAGAAAGCCGAGGAGGACACAGAGGGTGATTTGTGAAAGGGTTTTTAAAATTTTTTTTTTGTGTCTGTTTTCCAGGGGAATCAGTGCATGCTGCAAACAGACCGAGAGGTGGCCCTCACCAACCTTTTTGGCAAGTGGATGAGCGCGCCCGACCTGCAGCAGGCCATGGTCAAGGCGGGGATCAACATCTTCGTCAATGAACACACCGAGAAGTTTGTCACTTCCTGCCGCAAGGTCACCATCGAACGCCATCGCCTACAGCAAAAAAATCTTGAACACAATTAGACTGTTAATAGAGTTTAAAAAAAAAAGAGGACAACCATATTCTGTATCGTCGTCGTATTCATGCCAATTCAGGATGAGATAGCGTCCACTTTTTCCCCCTCAAAGTTGGTTAATTCATTTTTTAAAAACTACAAAAAAAAAAAATTGAATGCTTAAACATCGACTTGTACAATTTTTAATAACTGGTCAATTATTGTAAATAAAATCATAGTCAACCATTTAACATTGAACTTGTTTTAATCCATTCAATAATTGGTCAAGTTAATTATAAACATTCATATACATTTCTTCCTACATATAGTTCACATTTTTCTGTCATTTCTGCACTTGATTTCCGAATAAATGTAATTTAATCAGATAGAACATTAAAAATATGTATTGAATTACATTTTTTAAATGGTTTATTGACATATTGTAAATAAAATGTCAAGTCATTTTACATTGCATACGTTCAACATTGAAAACAATGGCTAATTTATCAACTGCAAATATTAAAATATCCCTCGTTCCATGGACATCGTAAACTAGACAGTATTCGTCCAATAGAAAATTTAACATACAAATTGAACATTTTTGATTGTCAATTAAAAAAAAGTTTTGATATTTTAAAGGGTAAGTAGTGGTCTATTATGAAATGATTTCAAAACAATAAGATTTTCTCTTAAAATAAATGACTTATTTTAACCCCCCTATGAACAACCTCGTCAATCAGTCTATTAAAAAAAAAAAAAAATTAAAAAAAAAAGGCCCTTGAGCACATGTTTTGCTCACCACGAGGAACACACGCATCAGTAAACCTATTTATTTATTTTTACTGTCAAAATAACTTTTGCACAATAGGGTTCATGTGGCTCGTTTTGTCTAAAAGGACCCACTTCGGGAACACGTTGCCTATGAACAGATGGCCCTGTTCGCATCGGTCTGCGCCTTCTCATGGAGCAAATGGAACGCCCAATGTGGCCCGGAACATCTTGTCATTAAGGTCGGGTTGGCATTCCATATGTCCATTTTGTCTGAACAACCTCCGTGGACATTTTAACCGAACCCAATTTCGCCGTGTCAGGTCTGTGAGCACCAAGGCCTCAACCCGCCACCCGAAGACTTGTGGAGTCTCTACCTGGTGACGGCTCAGAGATTCCAAAAGTTGGAGATAACGGAAACGAGTGAGGTTTTCTGCGCAGACCACCATCCCGACAGCGAGTTTCACTCCACCTTCATCCACATGCTGCAGGACAACATGAGCCCCGAAGGGATAAGTCGAACCCGAGAGGCTCACTTCCTCTTCGTGGAAACTGTTCAGAGTCTGTTCTGCGCCACCAGGCCGCTCATGTTTTGCTAAACCCTGTGCGGGATAAAAACACGTTACATTCCATTGTAGGACTGGCTACTTTATTTATGCAAAGTTTCAACCGTCTTTGGAACATACAAAAGTTGAAAAGGGTGACAACCACAGCAAAAAAAAAAAAAAAGGGAGCGGGGGGAGAAAAAAATAGCTCGAGTTTTAAGACTTTCAAACTTAAATAAATTCACATATCACTTCAAAAGTAGTCACAAATATCGTTTTAAAAACACTTAACGATTTATTACCAGTGTTGATCAACTTGAAAAAGTTATAAAATGTCTGCCAGGGACATTAAATAAAAGAGCAGTTACCTTCAAGTGCATGACGTGGGGTTTATAAAGCTGTCCGTGAACGATGCGCTGCGGTATGGTTCAGCGGATGTGCACTCAACAACATGATCGGACAACATGCAAGTTTGGTTCAAAAGCGACCGCGTCGAGCAGCCGCGACAGGTTGTCAGCGGCTGTCAGCTTCTTTTGGAACACAGGCATCCACGCGGAGATTCAGACTAGTTTGGCAAACGTGATGGGTTACGATTCACCGTCCCCCGCCAAGACTGAGGAATCGTCAGTCGCCGTCTGACCATTTTACTCAGTGCGTCACACGATCCCCAACATCCCCAAGTGTACGGGCAAATCTGGAGAAGGCCAACGGCCGTAGCACCGTCTACCCGAGGTCCAAAAGAGGGGCAAGGGGACTAAACTGGGGGCTGTCCATTGTGTCGCAGGCCCGTGTAAGGCCAGAGCAGCTGCTGGATGGTCATCCAGGAGTCCCCGGTGCCCACGGGGGCTGCGTCGACGGCGGGCTGCATCACCAGGCTGGCCAGCAGGGCCAGGAGACCTAATGAGGAGACGGCATTAGCGCTCCACACTTTCAATACACCACGACTAAAAGCAGTTGGGTCAGCATAACCTCAATGGGTTTCATTTTCATCCACTTACTGGGGGTCAAAAGGGGACAGACCACCGCACTTGGGTCAATTTGACCCACCCCAAAAACTGAGAAAATTTGACCCAAAAACATCATCCAACACAACATAGGAATTGGGTTGACGTAAGAAAGTAGTATGGTCCGGGTACGTTCACAAGCTTTATACAAAGTATGACCCCCCCCCCCCCCAAAAAAAAAATAATGGGGTCACCAAGCACCACTATAATAACCAACATGTAGGAGCTTAGTTGATTTTAACATCTATCAAAAAATAAATCACGTTCAAAATTTACACAAACCCCCCCCACACCCCCCAAGAATTATATGACGAGAAAGAAAATGTGTACTGTATAACAAAGTTGGCATATTTTGAGGAAAACACCAAGAATAATAGGAATAATGGAATACTACCCCAAAAATTATAACACAAAAAAATGTGTGAGAATAACATTTGTAATTTCAGAACAAAGTAAAATCTTAAGGGAAAAAAAATATGTTGCTCAAAACAGGTAATTAAAATGGTTTCAAAACAAAAGAACAAAAACATAGCAGCCATAACAATTACCGTATTTTCCACACTCAAAGGTGCACCGGATTATGAGGTGCACCTTCAATCAATGGCCTATGTTGTAATTTTTTTCATCAGCATGTATTGTATTGTATACATTGGGCACACCGCTTTATAAGACGCAATCTACAATGCATCCACTAGATGGAGCTACGCTCAAGGAAACGCCAGCAAAACAATCAGATGTCAGTAAATCAGCAACACAGTTCACTAAACCAACAACAAGTTATAAGATTGACTCGTTAACGGTGAACTCTCTCGCCGCTGCTCTATTTCAGTGTTCAACTGCGTAACCCATCGCCTTAAGTTTGAACTCTGCGTTGTCAGCATGTCTCGAGCAAGGAGCCATTTTGGGGTCGAAATATTACCGTAATGACCATACACAAGGCGCATCGGATTTTAAGGCGCGCTGTGAGCTTTTAAGAAAATGGAAGGCTTTTAAGTGCGGAAAACACGGTACCACATTTTGAGAACTACTTTTAAGAGAGCCTACCTACGAGGACGAGCACCATGGCCAACCAAAGCCAGAGGCCCCTGCTGCCTCGGGCCACCGCGGCCGCCGTCGCCCGGGTGGATGTCAGGCTGTGGGCCAGAGACTGGGACAGTCCTTGGTCAGAAGACGCCGGGCTGGATGAGGAGCTGGCACTGGATGGGGCGGGCAGAAGCAGTCTTGAGTCAGTGAAGAAAGAACATGTCAAAATGGCGAGATGAGGAACGACGACGTGGTTGGCAGAAAGGCGTTGCTGCATGCTAATCAGATGAAGTTAAGAGCTTGGGTGAGAAAGATGTAAAATAAAACAACTCATCAGCATAAAATCGCAAAACACTGTCAGCAGCGGAATCAAGTGGACAGGAAGCGGGAGAAAACGCTGGCGGGGTTTTGGCGAGTGATGCTTGAAAAACACTTCATTATGAGTCAGGATTGCGAGTGGCAGGCATGAATTTGCATGCATTTCAGCCCACTTTGTCTTCCTTTGGCCACACTGATCACTTACAGCATGACAAAGAGCTCATCCTGACTTCTGAATGACGTGAAAGGGGGAAGAGGAGGAAAAGATACTTGAGATTTGCTCTTGGGGGGGGAATAAAAACACTTCGATCAACGTTAGAAGATCTTGGCGGAGAGAACGCAAACAGATGCCACTTGAGATTCATGCACGACTTTGAGACAGCAAAGTCTCCTCAACGCCGAAGGGAGCAGAAATGATGCACAAACAGCTAGTTCAGAACAGCCTGGAAGATTTTCGTCGTTTCGGAGCTGACTTGACACCAGCATCAATTCCTGAATCGCCTCAATTTGGATCGCTCCGAAGAATTGAAAGGAATCTTCCATGGCCTTCGATTAGCTTGCGTAAAACGGCGCCGCGTAATCCGCAGAGCTGCGCGCGGGGATGCACTAACGTCTTGAGGGGCAGAAAGAGTGAAGTGAGTTTGCTGCCCAGCTCACTGAGACTGGACCTCCTCCTCTCCGGCACGACTTCCTCCAGCTCGTCCACTGGCTGGGGGTCGGAGTGACTGCGCGCCGCCGTCCTGTGGGGGACGCCGCGCCGGTCAGGCATTCACGCGCACACACACACCGATTGCAAATGACAGCGCCGCCAGTAGACAGAGGACTTTCTAGTATTGCACTAACGCTGTTATGTTGCTCAAACACCACACATGCAAGACGGGACTTTCGGACAAACACTTCACTTGGGACGGCCGGATGCATGCAAAATGGCGGCATCACCGTCACACGCTCGTATCGACTCCCGACAGCCATCGTCATACGTGAGCGCCACACGAGTGAGACCTTCCTTACCCCTTCATCACGACGGAAGGCTCTTCCGTGTCAACCCAGGCGGCAGAGCTAACAAAGCGCTTAAGTGGGGGGCGCGCCATGTTCTTTCCCGCCACATTCCTGAAAACCACCATTATCAACATGGAGGGAGGGAGGGAGGAAGGGAGGGGCATCAAAAAATGGTTTTGTGGCTCTGGCGTGCGAGGCAAGTCATTGGAAGTGGTTTTTTTTTCATGGCTCCACGTAAGAAATCGAAGTGGCGTAATTCTCGCTGGAGGAACAAAGAAATGAACTTGGGCAGCTTACCATGGGGATCTCCTGGTGAGTCTTTCGGCTTCACTTTCCGCACCATCCTGTTGTTTGGTCTGTTTCGGGGATGACAATGGTTAAGAACTGTCACCGTAGTAATAAGCAATCAATTTCTAGGAGACATACACTACTCACAATAATCGAGGGATATTTATGTCCAACTAGTGATTTTTTTTGTCCATGTGTGGGCTCAGGCTCAAACAAGACCCTGGCCAGCAATTTTTTATTTTTGGAGTGTCAAAATTTTTAAAAGGTTTCTGGGGAAATGTGGGCTGCAGAGTCCAAATATCACATCAATCATATGCAAATTAATCTGTTGTTTTAATCCGGCCTTCCTGTGTGGAGTTGACATGTTCTCCCCGGGCCTGCGTGGGTTTTCTCCGGGTACTCCGGTTTCCTCCCACATTCCAAAAACATTAATGACAGGCTAATTGAACACTCTAAATTGTCGCTAGGTGTGAGTGTGAGCGCGAATGGTTGTTCGTCTCCGTGTGCCCTGCAATTGGCTGGCAACCGGTTCAGGCCGTCCCCCGCCTACTGCCCGAAAACGGCTGGGATAGACTCCAGCACGCCCCGCTACCCTTGTGAGAATAAAGCGGTTCAGAAAATGGATGGATGGATAGATATGTTGATCTTATAGGTTAGTCTTACTATAAAACAAAGGCAAAGAAACCATGAATCATATCAATGTTTATTTCTGTATTTCAATTCGAGTTGTTTACTTACTCAACTCTTTGCCTTACATTTTTTGCAATCAATCCTTCCACACAAGTGTGGCGTCAACACAAGTCAGTTAGCATAAATCAGATTAAAATGATAACGCAAACAAAAGTGTGCATTGACTTCCCTTCATATATTATACATATCTTAACTCATTCACTCCCAAAGACGTTTTTAAACGTCTTTTCAGACTTGGTCCAGAATTGGCTGGTACTGAATGAGTTAATTAGATCCTCCAAAAGATACAGATATTAAAAAATAAACCCAACCAAACAAACATTTTCTCCCAACTCGCAAAGTCAATTTGAATATGTTTAATTACTCAGCCCAAGTGTGCACTGTATGCGTTAGCGATTCCCCCACCTTTTGTGAGTAGTGTACATTTTTTCCAAACATTTTATATTTGATAGGTGAGATGATCGACACAAGGTGGTGTGGTGACTACGAGCAAAGCATCGACAGCGTCCTCACCATGTCATAGTGCATGTTGCCTCCGCCAGAACGAGGTATTGCTGCTATGCTAACCCGCCGGGCTGATGACTGAATGGATACATTGGGGGGGGGGGGGAATGAAGGAATCACAACTTTATAAACTTACAAAGGAGACATTAGACAGGCGTGAGGGAATGATGCCATGATGTGCGTTGGTACCTTGTAGTATTGTGACGTCGATGGCTTCTTGCCACGGAATTCATCTGGATAAAAACGCACAGCCCGGTCAGCGGATGGCTCCGGTTCATCGTCGTCAAGTTAACGGAGTCTACCTCTGTCCGAGTGCGACCCGAAGGACCTCTCGTTCTGCATGAGCGTCTCCCGTAGCTCCAGCAGCTCGGCGTGCTCCTTGGTGTACACCCGCCTTAGGTTCTCCACGTGTTGAATCATCACCTCCACTGCCTTGCCGATGCGACTCTCCTGGCATGGGTCCAATGATTAGGTTAAAAAAAAAAAATTAAAAAAAAATTGTACCATGCATGTTTAGCTCTTTCGAGATACACACACATACCTGATGGATGGCTCCGAGCATCTCGGAGCGACTTGAAACTCTGCTCATGGACTGGATGAGGATGTCCAGGTTCTTCTGGAGCCTGTGGATGATCTCCATTGACTGGTTGTCATCCTCACAAAGAGGAGTCAGAGCCTGGAAGGAACAGGGCACGTTGGACATGAATGTCGATGCAATGACACGCTCTAACATGGGGATCTCCAAACTTTTACTGACATGGGATACATTCGGGGGAGGGGGGGAGAAAAAAAAAAGATGAAAGCCACCCACTGACATTCTTCACCTTTGATTTAACCAGTCAAAATAAATCCATCAGAGTCGGTAGAGATATGCTAGGCAATGCTAAATTGTTTTTATAAATCGTATATTATCATAAGGAAACTGATGAAAATCTGGATTTTCAAAGAAATATGACCTGAATAGTCACACGTTACAAGCATCTTAGTTGTTGCTTTAAAAATCAAAGAAAGTGAAAAATGGCGATCGTGTTAAGGATGCCCGATGGTGCACCAACATATGAAAAGGCGAACGATTAACATGTTAGCTAGTCAAATATTTTTTTTGTAAATGCCATTTATTATAAACTCATTCACTCCCAAAGACGTTTTTAAACGTCTTTTCAGACGTAGTCTAGAATTGGCTGGTACTGAATGAGTTAAAAAAACAAAATAGGCCACAAATGGCCCCCCGCTCCGTAGATTGGACATATTTGAACATCCACTGACCTGCAGCAAGCCCTGGCAGCTGGACACCTCCCTGCGGACGTTCTCCTCGGCCAGATCACGCGAGCGCTCCTCCAGCCGGAGTCTCTTCTCTAAGGTAAACATGTCGCACTTGAAGCCCAGAGCTAAACGCTGGAACTCGGACTGTAAAAGAGCAGGCGAGCATTTTCACGGCGCGAGAATTATGACAATGTGCGCTGGCGTTAAACGGCGACTGATAACATGGCTCGAACGCACCTCGATTTCCTTGTCATTGGCCGACAGGCTGCTGGAAAGGAAAACACGACTAATTATTCAGATCAGCATTTGCGCAAAGCATAGTGATGGATGTAAACATGTCTTACCTGTGCTTATCCTCTTTGGATGAATCATTATGGTCAGAGATGGTTGACAAGACACCTAGAGAGGAAATAAGCAGGATTATTGCCCCTCCCCCACAAAAAAAAACACATTTGTCTTTTTTGGGGGGGGGGAGAAAAAAAACAAAGATTTCTCATGTTATCATGTTACAGGGTGCATGAAAGGGTTAATACGACACGTACACTCTTTCTCAGTGGTTGCAGACGTTTCATGTTTGGCCTGCTCCACCTTTGGGGCTTCTGCGGCGTCCCCGTCTTGCGCCTCCTGAAAGTCCAGGACAACCAATTGGCGTTTTTACTCTCTTTTTCAGTGAATTGCACAATTTATTGCCATACTGTTAATGTATGTCTTGTTCGTGTTTGTTTTAAAAAAAAAAAATAGATACATCACATATTAAATCTCAATCACAATTTTGAGGAAGTATTTTCTTTTTTTGCAATTTATTTAGGAAAAAAAAGATGTTGATTGGGCCCAGTGCGAATCTTACCAGTTCTTTCTTATGTTTCCCCTTTTTGTCTTCCAATCTACTTGAACCCGAGGTCACGCCGCTCTCTGATTGGCCGTTTTGTACCGAGGACACGCTCGACTGCCGACCGTCAGTTGGGGCGTTTGTGCTGGTGAGCTGCTCGGTCCCTGGAGGAAGAAATGTGTGGGTGGCGATATTCTCGTTCAGCTGCGAGAAACCATCGACGAGACGCCTTCCGCGCCGTCCGGTGGATTCGGCTTCCTACCTGCCATGCCGGCCTCCGCGGTTGGAGCTGCGATGTTGCCCTCCCGCACGCTCTCCTCTTCTTCAACCAACACGGGAAGCGGACTTGCGCTGAGAACCAAAGTGTGGGCATTAGTACCGCAAATCAAAATAAATAAATAAATAAAAAAATAAAAAAAATACAGATGTGAGGAGGTTGATGGGACTTACGTGTCCCCCGCTGCCGGCCTAGGCGCAGACTGGTTCAGGATCGGGCTCTGAAGAAGTTACGAGACGTGTTACGTTCTCCTTCCGCCACACAGTTGACAAAACGGAGCACACCTGTCCCATTGCAGTGCGGCACCGTTTGAGCTCCACGGTGTGTGGAAAGCAACGTTTGGCTGAATTCTTACATAATGTGCCGTTTCATGGAGAGGTCTGCAGCTGCGCGTGTGCGTGCGTTCGCTAGCACGGTGCTAAGTGGTGGAGGTGGACCGCCCGCATACACGCTTGTGTGAACATTCGCACGATGGAGTAAGGTGAGCGTTTTGACTCTCAGCCACACAACAGGATATTGTGTAATAGTGTAACGGTACATAATTCCCAATTTTAACACGGCTGAAACCGAACGTCGCCAACGATCAAAGGTGAGTTGGAGTGAATCGAAGCCAAAATAAAGTTCAAGAGAAATCAAATAGGAGATACTTGCCTCTTCTGGCACCATATTTCTGATAAGCAGATGGCAGCCAAGACAGTTATCTCATTTTCTAATCTCGACTTTCTCCGCAGTGCAAAGTGAAAGGACTTTTCAACCCAGCACCTCAAAGTGAAAACAATTTCCCGGATGCCATCACCTCCCGACAAAGCGCGCACACACACCCCCTGGATCATAGTTAAGTAGCGGTATGAGAACAGAGGAAGTGGTGCGCTGCAGGAAAAAAAAAAAAAAAAAAAAAAAAAAGGAAGCGGTCCCCTTTCACATTTAAACACTTCCTCTGCGGGACTGACCGTTGTGCTGCTCGCGTCGCCCTCGTCGTCTTGGCCCCCGTGGCCCTCGTCGGACGGCCGGACGCTGCTGCGCACAGAAGCGTCCATTTCAGTAACTTTGAAGTGAACCCATTCTTGTTTCTTAACACAACATTTCTGACGGGAGAACAGCTTGCATTTCTTTTGTCGGCGGGCTGATGCTATGCAAAGCATGGCAGCGGTGGAACTCTCGAGCCGGCGCAACTCCTCCCACAGACAGGAACACAGCCTTTGACTAGCAAATGATCACGTCATAGGGAAATGATGAAACGCGGTCAAAATAGTGATGTCAGATGGGACGACAACGGCGGTGATGAGATTAAACTGGACTGCGGAATGATCTTTAATGCTGACAATCATTTGTAATTAATTCAGATGACTGGTATGAATTTTTCCAGATTGTTTAACTCACCTCTCATTCGGAGGAGTGACCTCATCTGGTTCATTGTTGGTTGTAGGAGGCATCTTTGTTGGGTCCTGATCAGACAAGGTGCTCATATTCTGAGTGGCGTCTTCAGACTGAGCCAATCTAGTCTCTGCCCCTGGGAAGAAAAGCCAAAACAAGAAGTGAGAGAGTGGGAGGGGGAAAAATTGGTTCCAGGGTTAATATTTTGAGATTTTTCATTATGGTTGGTTTTGATTTATTTTTTTGGTTTTAATTAGTTTTTAGAGCAGATTTAATTTTTTTCCCCCCCTGAAAATACTTCATTTTAGTTTAATTTTATTAGTTTTAGTATCAGTTTCTTAAAAAAAATAATTATTAATATTTGTGAAGTCAAACTATTGTGTATTAAAGTAAACTACAATCCCCAAAAAACTGCCCAGTCTTCATTCTTCTGTAAGGCCACACAGTGATATAGAAATACCGCAGATCCAAAAATAAAATGAATACATTGACAAAACACAAAAACATTTTCGCTCTAATAGTTTCGTTTTAAGAACATGAAATGTAGTTTAACATGTCTTTTTTTTTTAAAGCACTCCCATTTTGATATGATGCAAACAAAAAAATTTTTTTGGTCCCCAAATCTACTTTTAGTTACGTTAATTTTCCCCACACAGGAAGCTAAAGGTGAAACTCTTCGGCAGACTTTTTAACCAGTCGAATACCAAACTGTCCTTGTTGATGTCAGAGATGGCGTTCATTTCTCGCATGTCTCAGGAAATGGCCAGAAATAGAAGCTCACTTATGTAAAAAAATATATATGATAATAATAATAATAATAATTGCAAAATTCCATGAAGCACTATTCTATTTTCTTCAGAAACAGCAAGCAAGTGACTCAGGATATGACTCACTTGTTCAAAGTGTGAAGTGTTTAACGGACGACTCAATGCATAGATCTGCGTGGAGATTGAACAAAAGCGAGAGGAGGAGGCGGCGGCGGCGGGAGGGTGGTCTTACCGCGGCTCTCTGTGTGGGACGGATCAGGCAGGGCATCCGCCGCTGGCTGCTCGGAGCTGACAGCTTGTGAGGGGGCGTCCGGCGGTACTGCTGCCTCGTCCTGAAAAACCACAACATTGTATTCGGAAATAGAAGACAAGCGGGTGAAAACGTTTGAATATGCAACGGACTACAGGCAACGCACTCCGGAAATAGAAACACTTGTGCGAGAAGACGATATGTTACGAAAGAGAGCAGACGTGACAACGCATCCAAAGCCTTTCAGCGAGGGGTTGCTGAAAAGCATTTTGAGTCTTCAACGTGAAGTCAGTTAACTCATTCACTAACAGCCAATTCTGGACCAAGTCTGAAAAGACGTTTAAAAACGTCTTTGGGAGTGAATGAGTTAAAAAGATACAAAAATGCGAGCACTTCATTTCTTGTTGCGGTATTGTTGTTATTTTATGCCTAATTGTTATGAACATGAATATCCCTTCATTTTATTTGTTTGTCTTATGTTATGCGCCAGCATGTCACGTGCTTTCAAAAGTGCGGCATTGCTGGTGGGGGGTAAAAAAAAAAAAAAAAAATGTTGGTGAACAAACCGTGCAAAGCAATTTCAGAATTCATTTTACCTGCAAACGATGATGGTTCGCTCTACGCTCTGGAGTTTCTGTGACAACACAATGAAGAAAAGAGCACATGAGCGGAAATTGAACTTTTGTCCAATTCATCCAGAGGTGAAGATGGCAACTCCGCCTACTTCCGTATAAGGCCACACAAGGGTTCGAAAAAAAGAGAACCCACACAGAAGGAGGGGCAGAGGGGTCTGAATTTCATCCACGGCCAAAGTGGCATTAGTGACCACATTCGCGTACACCATTTTTTTTTTTTTGGGTCTCTCTGCCTGCCAGCCACTCATGCAAGAGAGGAATGGAAGGGATTACCGCTCACTCCGTGGCCTCCGACTGCTTTTCACCTGGCCATAGAAGGGCCTTGAGGAAGACGCTTTGACACACACGTTCTCCTACACACACACACACACACACAAACCCCGAGAATCGAACCACCATAGAAGGCAGGGGTCTTCTTCCGCGGACTTCCTAAGCTTCTTTTGTGTGTGGATGTGAACCGTGCTCGTGCTTCGAGGTTGGCTGAGTGTCCTTTGACTCGTGGATTACAGACATGTTATCTCATCTCGCTGGGAGTTGATTTGTTGACTGACTAGAGTCCGATACGCTTGGTCCGATACTACACACACACAAAAAAATAAATAAATAAAAATACAAAACTGTTACCTGTCAGACACTGTCCATCCGGAGAAGCTTCGAGCTTGGCAGACACAGGAGTGGACGAGTGCCCCGCTTCTCCTTCGCCATTCACCACCGTCCACCTCTCGTCCCCGTCCTCCATCTGCCCGCTGTCCGTTCCTCCGTCCCGCGCTTGACCGTTGCTCCCTGCCATGTCCTTTTTCAGGAAATCTTGAAGGGCGTATTCCTCATCCCATTCCAGGTCGTCCCCAGTCTTAAAGAACGCATACAAAGACGAGAATCGGCTCACGGGATGGTATTAGAAACCCCTCGCGCGATGAATCGGCACCAAGCTTGCATTTGTGGCACTATGATGCAAATGTTTTGAGTGGACGTCGGAGCAATTTGATGAGGAGCTGTGCGTGTGGGCGACTGCAGTCCTCAGAAGCCAACTTGCAAGCCCTGCCATCGTTTTCTAAGCACACATTACTCATGTCGAACATGAATCAGTCTATCGTAATGGTAATAATTTGATCCTGGCGAAGCCAAAGCAATACAATCAAATGATAAGAGCGATGCTGTCGAGCTATTCTTGATTTCTTTATTTTTTTTCCCAAACTGACCTCCTCTTCTGGTGCAGGTGTCTGGCACGAGGCTTCTCTGCTATCTTGAGAAGTCTTGAGCTGCTCCAGTTCCTCACTGAGCTGCCGCTTCTGGTTCTCCTGATCCTGCACCCTGCACGGCAACACACATCGTCATCACCATCAATCACGGGAAAGTGACTGCGAACCTGCAAGTCCTGAAAGCATTTCCAAGTGTCCTAAAAGAGATGGAAGGAGTTCCGATAAAAGCAGTACACTGAACATACTGTACCCAATCCGCAGGCCCATGCAGTGTCCCATTTTGTTTCCCAGGGTGACCAACGCCAGTTCGCCAACTGGCCCAGTGCAGGTCTGTCACTTGTTTTTTTTTTTTTTTTAAACTACAAAGCTACAAAACTGCTAATCTGAGACAGCACGCCCACAGCCGATTTTGAAATGCCAATTTTTTTTCAGAATACTCTGTATAAAAGAAAAAAAAAAGCCCAGTGAAAGATACTGTGCATGGGGAGGTAATCTAGGGATGGGGAATAAGCCCTTTTTCATTTAAAGTTTGGGAGCACCAGTCTGACCCTCTCTGGGCTGGGACTGAGCCACAGTGACTCTCTTATATAGCTGTGCACTCACATGAATGCACACGCGCACACACAATTACACTACCAGGCATTTTAACCCACTTAACGGTCTGAACTCAGTTTTTAGGATTTTCAAAAGTGGATTTTTTTTTTTTTTTTGCGTGTGTGTGTGTGTGTATAATTGGACATTTTTGTGTCTATACCATGAAAAGTAATTAAACGATACACACGCACTCATTCAGGGAAGCTAACTTATCCAAACATAGTCATACTGAAGCCCGGGATTGTTGGCTCCGGCCCAACCAGAGTGAGGCGGGCCTCTTTGAGGTCATCACGACAAACAGAAAATGACAGTTACCTGACTGAAAGGTGCAGGATCTCCGTTCGTGACCTCCTCACATTACTGGCCATTTTGACCAGCTCCTTCTCGATGGAGTCGGTGTACTGCGCGAGCTGGTCCAGGCTTAAGGCCCAGTCTTCTCTTGTCGCATCAAGCGCGACCTGTACCGCCTGGTGAAAGACAAGAACCACACTGGTTGAAAGACTCTCTCAGGCCGGGGTGTTCACCTCACACCTAACTGTGACAGATTATTTCGAGGGCCGTCAGCTGACTCCTCTGAGGAGCCTTCACTTTCACTGGCACTCGACTAATGATGCCCTTGCCATTTGCGGGTTTACTGCTGTATGGCTGAACGTGCCTAATGAATGCAGTTTGGCAACAAAGCTGGAGGAGGAGGGTGGGGGGGGGCCAAAAGAGGAGGTTCGTCAAGAGCGAGCGAGAAGGGGAGCGGGCTGTGTTCACGCTACAACAAACAGCTTTGGATGGGACTGGCGAGAGAGTTATATAAGAGAAGCGTGAGAAAATGTGTAGGGAAACAGAACTATGAAGTGATGGAGATAAAAAAAAAATGCAACAGGTGGACGACGACAAAGACTACGCCGCATGAAGCAGTGAGAGAGCCAAGACCTAAAAAGGGACAAAATACCGAAAGTCACCTCAAGACTGGCGTCTGTGGTGCCCCCTGGTTTTGAGCGGTCACTCAGTAAGGCTTTCAGCGTGGACACGACGGTGTTGGTGTCTTGTCTGAAATCGGTCTTCTGCAGGACACAGATACGAAGAATAACAAAAATTTGCACTGGAAAGTTAAAATAAAACATTCACAGCAACTAAATAGTTCTGCGCTCTGCAATTCATACACGCCTAAATCATTTTTTGGAAAATTGCACGGTGTGCATTAATGGTTGAAATGCCCTTGGGTTACCAAGAGCTCATTCCAGCCGATTACCAGTTTGTTCAGCAGTTTCTGGAAATCCAGGGCCATAATATCAGGGCTGGGTCCGTGCATCATCAGCAGCACCTCTCTGTCCAGGGTCTCATCCAGTGGCGAGGCAAAGCACACATTGGTGGGCAAATGGTCAAAGCCATAGACAGACTAAAGACGAGAGTCACACATTCACGTAAGTCGATTTGAATTTCTAAATCCAACAGTGGCGATGGACGCATATGTGAAGTGCTGACCTCCAGTGGTGACTGAGCCAAAGCCAGCTCTGTCTGCAGGGATCCTGAAGCGCTTTGGTTCAGCCTGTAGGCTGCCGAAAGAGAGACTCCAGTGCTGTTGAGAGTCAGACATTGATAGAATTGATCATACTCGATTGATCAGGCAATCGAAAAGAATTGGAATCAGTCAATATGCTATCATTGCTTCTTGACCATCTTGCAAACAGTAAACAATATGGGCAGTTCAATGAAGTCAAATCAGAATGAATGAAACTGCATGTGGCGTTCCCCAGGGATCAATTCCCAAACGAGTATCATTTATTTTGCATATCCTGTGTAAATGATATGTCAGGTATCAGTTCCTCAAAAGTGTATTTTTTGCTGGTGATACCACTCCGCCTTGTTCTTGGAGTGATTTAAGTGAGCTGTGTCTTGTCCAGGGCGCCCAAGGCAATGAAAGTCTTTGCACAACGATCAGATTCATTTTAGCTACATGGATGGAGAAACACCATCTACAGATCTGTGATGGAGCGACTCCCCAAGCAGTGGTAGGTAGTTCTGTCCCTCTTATACCATTTTTTTTCCCTTCTCGGGAGGGGTTAAAGCTTGACATACAGAAAAATTACAACCTAGCATAGCAACGAACTTGCATGGCAACACTGACAGACAGCAGGATGAAGTCTGACGCACACCCTTGCACAGCAACCAATTTTGCATAGCAACACTTAACAAATAGCATGATCAGCGGATACAACGATACAAGTTAACAGTTAATCGTAACAGTTAACAATGTTGAGTGTCAAATTCCCACTACAGCTGCCGAATAAAGTACGAGCAGAATTGAACACTTTGAAACGATGGTTTGAAATCAATATATTAGCTTATAAATATAAATGAAACAAATGTATTATTTGCACACTGTCAGACTTGATCAAATCACGATCAATAATATCAAGTTAGAAATAGTATAGTCAAATTATTTTTGGGGTGTTATTTTTTATTATAACCCTTGCTGGAAGCCACATTTGCGCAATGACAGGTAAAGTCGATTGGGCGGGCTGCACTGGAATTCAGCGTCAACATCTGCGCCGACTTCAGGTTGCGCCAAGGCTTCAAACGAAAAAGTATAACGCTTAACAATCTGAAGTTGGTTTGGATAAAACTTTAGTCATCCTCTGAAGCCTTCACTGAATCAAGCTTCTCCTAACGCCATGCCCATGTCTTGCCTCGGCTTTGCACACATGCCTAATCTGATAGCCACAAGGCCTTAACCTGTGTGGTTTGCCCAAAACCTTGGGAACCTTGCCATGAAAACCTAAAACTCACCTCAAAAGGTCTTGATGTATTATCTGCACGTGGCTCTCCAGTTTGCTCTTGTCGGCCCTTAGTAACTGAAACAAATCGCCAAATATATTAACTCATTCAGTACCAGCCAATTCTGGACCAAGTCTGAAAAGACGTTTAAAAACGTCTTTGGGAGTGAATGAGTTCAATAATGTTTTTGCAGAAAAAGCGAAAATGATCGGAATCGTTCATAGATATTAAAACACTGACCTCCGTGATGGAGGAATATTCCTCGACTGCCGCCTTGAGCTCGTCTATCTGTCTGCTCTTCTGTGTAGACATATAACCCAAAAATATTGAGTGAGAAAACAAAACAAAACAAAAAAAAAAGAGGGATACATTTGGCAACACCTCAGATAGGTCAGCAGTGAAATAAATCAAACAAACTGAATAGGGCACTGACCTCTTGGATAAGAGATTCCTTTTCAGTGATAACCGTATCGAAAGAGTGAATCTGCACCTACGAGCGAGGACATAACCGTTACACAACCAAGCAGCATTTATTGAGTCACACATGATGGAGAAAATATATTTTTTAAAAAAAAATCAAAAGATAAATAGGAGTACGACTGCAGAGCAACATACTGCGCAACAAAAAAACCCAAAGATTGTGCTAACCTGAAGGTCAGCGTTAATGTCACACAGCTCCGCTATTCTCTTCTGCAGCTCGTCCATCTCCATGCTGACCTTGAAGTTCTGAGAAGCCATTCGAAGAGTGTCAGGGCATCACAGATTTGCTCTCATCTGCAAGCAGATATGAAAATCTTACCTCGTCCTGGAGTAAAGCAATCTTTGCTATCAGATCTTGGTTTTCTCTTTCCTGGAACAAGGAAGCAGCTTCATTTTTGTCATCCTGGCGGCTTAATAGAGGCATTTTTCACAGTCGTGCGGATATGCGAGCTGTCAATTTGGTCTGACCACGTGCTTGTTGCGCGCGGAGGCGCGAGCTCTGCCTTCCTCCGTACAGCTCAGAGTGGCCTTCATTTCCTCCACTTCGTTGTGCAGCATCTTCTCTTTGTGGATCAGCTGCTGGTGACTGCAGAAGAGGGAGGGAGGGAGGGGGACAAAAAAAAAATGTTGCAGCAGGAAGCATGCTTGTATTGTGGCACCCTAAGAGGACATCTCACACTCTGGTCTGGTTGCGTAGCTCCTCGTTCTCATCCGCCAGCTTTTGGTTGCTCTCCTCCATCCCCTCCACCGCCTGTTTCAGCTTCTTCACCTCCTCCTGGAGCTTCTGGTTGTTCATTTGGACGTCGGCAAGGCAGTAGATGAGCTCTGATGTTTCACTTTAGAGGAGAGAAGCCAATTATTTTATGTCTTGAGCGCCAGCCTCTTGATGGCCAACTTGCAGTGGATTTCAAATGCTGCAGATAAAACGTGTTTGAAGTCAGGTTTTGGATACAATTTCTTGATTTTAATTCTGAAAACATTTCGTTTTGACGACAGATATTTGAAATGATAGTAATGATTATGTTTCGAGACTAAAATCTTGTTAGCCATCAAGGTTCTTGTTGCTTTCAAACTTAGCTTGTAGCAGACGTGTGCACATTTTCAGCATGACGTCTTTGGTTCACTGGCGAAAAGGACACTTTGATTTGCTCCTCTTTCATTTATAACCGCTTCAAACAACAAAGTGTATGCAGAAAAAGTGGTTAAGATTGCACGACTGTCTGTGTCTTATATGTTGTGTTGTGTTATTTTGCCATTTTATGTTAACTGTTCTTTTGGTGGAGGCACGGGCACCCGCAGCGGCTCCTCTTTTTGTCTAAGAGGGAAGAAATTTAATCTGTGCCGTATGTTGCGCATATTGCGTACTTGACTTAAAGGGGTAGAGGAAAAAGTGAGCTACATGACTCAGCAGAAATGACACGCTAATTTCTCTGGATAGGCTGGAACATATCTCTTCTCTCCTGTTTTTCTTTTCAGCTGTAATCGTGTCACTCAAACCAACACAACTGGTCAGCAAAATCTTTTTTTTTTTGAAAGAAAAACATCTTATCTAATTGTCAAGGCTTTTTTTCCGCAATATTTTGAAACATATTTTTGAGGGTGTCTGCATTTCTGCACCAGGGTCTTCTATCGGACACCCGCTCATAAAAGTGCACTGTTGATGCTTGAGCCTGACAAATCAAATTAGATGATGGTTTATGACCTGTTTCTCGAAAATCAAAAATCTAAAATAAATGGTGAGTTTGTTGACAAATGTCAGTCCCTAAAATTGTTCTCATGACCCAATTCTGGGTCTCTAATTCTGGGGGGGTCATGGTGAACGACTAGTTAGCGCGTCAGCCTCACAGTGCAGAGGTGCAGGGTTCGATTCCAGCTCCGGCCTCCCTGTGTGGAGTTTGCATGTTCTCCCCAGGCCTGCGTGGGTTTTCTCCGGGTACTCCGGTTTCCTCCCACATTCCAAAAACATGCATGGCAGGCTAATAGAGCCCTCTAAATTGTCCTAAGGTGTGAGCGTGAGCGCGGTTGATTGCTCGTCTATGTGTGCCCTGCGATTGTCTGGCAACCAATTCAGGGTGGCCCCCGCCTAGTGCCCGAAGACAGCTGGGAAAGGCTCCAGCACACCCGTGACCCTTGTGAGGATAAGCGGATGAGAAAATGGATGGAGCCATACAATTCTGCTCTTGACGCATCCCCGCCAAAGCCCTCCAAGCTTCCCGAGGTCATATTGAGCAGCATGGACCTCCTGGCTACAACACAAAGGACACCATCAGTGTTGAGAACGTTGAGGAATAACACACACACACACACACACACACACACACACACCCACACACACACACACACACACACACACAAATCAGTTTATGAGACAAATACCCACCAGAAATGCTGTCTCTTGTTCTAGCTGAGTCCTCGGCGGGATCTTCTGACGGTCCTTCACTATAGGATGCAACAGAGGAGCCAAAGTGAAACACAGGACTTGTTAATGGGCACAGTGAATTGTCCTCATTCCTTTACCCGTTGTTGCGGCAGTCGTCAATCCACTCCTTCATGACAGCGTGATACGTGTCCAGGTCGATGGAAACGTCTTTGCGTTCGGGATCGAGCATGTTGCAGAGCTCCTCCAGGCCTTTGTCCTCTGAGGTGCGGCTGGTGGTGTGCCGCAAGAAGTCCACAATGTGAGACACGTACACCTTTCCTAGTAGTATTTGATAGAAAATAAATAAATAAATAAAACTCTTAAAACGACAGTTGGTCAAGTATCAATACCAGGTATCGTATCGGGTGGAAATCAGGTGTTGTATCGGGCCGATACCGGGTATGTTAGCAGGACTTATTTTTGGGTATCGGGTACTTGTTGAGGCTGCTGATACTAGCCACTGATAATTCAGGTTGAAAAAAAAAAAGTAACCTGACATTGAGTAAGTCCTCCTCGGCAGTAGCTGCCGCAGTACAGTACTGCGGCGGATGGATACACCGACGAATCATCATCAGAAATTACGGTGAAAGTTCACAATTTTTGAAATTGTGTTAAATGAAATTTTAGACGGGGCGGTCCGGTGGTCCATGTGGTTAGCACGTCGACCTCACAGTGCAGAGGTACCGGGTTCAATTTCAGCTCCGGCCTCCCTGTGTGGAGTTTGCATGTTCTCCCCGGGCTTGTGTGGGTTTTCTCCGGGTACTCTGGTTTCC
>CAAKHF010019725.1:30975-42202 GCA_901007745.1 Hippocampus kuda | reverse complement strand
AGTCACATACACACATAAAAGAGGGAGCTTGCAGTCTGAAAATGATGATAGAATAGAGGTTTGGTCAGTTCTTCGGTCGTTGTCTTCCAGTATATACTCTGTAAAACATAACTGGTGGGCCACTAGGTGGTAATAATAGATCATTTTATCATTAGCTAGTTGAATAGTGATTTTTTGTTAAATAAATAATGTTTCAGTCCCTATTAGAAACGCCACAGATGGACAATTTCACTGTTTCGTCAACTCCTTCTGGCAGCTCAGTACCATAGAAGGTACCGTAATTTATTAGTTTTTCAGAGCATTTCTGCAACAATTGAAGTAGACGTGAGTGTGCCCGAGCATGTGCATGAGTGTGTGTATCTCTCTTCCGGGCCTGCATCGCAGTTCATTATCTTGTCTCATCCTTCCTCTGACAAACCTCCCAGCAGGTGTCTCAAGGCAGAAGAGTTCTTCCACAACTTGAGTCCTTATCTGAGCCCAAACTCGAGACTGGCAAGCAGCCAACTCCACCACATATGAGATCAGACCTTCAGTCTACGTCTTTGCTTTCAAATCACGATTACACAATCATTCTAAATAATTCAAGTGTATTATACTAAGAACAACACTGCCCTGGAGCCTTAGATGTATTTTTTTTTAATTACAGAAGAGCAGAAAAAAAATCACTTATATGCTAGTTATATCTATCATGTTCCGTTTTGTGTTGTGTCTCAGTTCCAGCTGGAGTGGAGGGCGGTCCCTCCAGGGGTGCACCTGTCACACCTCATAATCAGCTCACTATTTAAGAAACTACCAAAACGACAACCGGTGTCGGATTATTCGCCTGGCTCACGACTTCATTCCAAGTGCAATTTTCTATATGGTGCACATTTATGCTCCGTAGTTTCCTTGTCTTGTTTTCTCTTTTGTCATGTCAGTAGTGTTTTGGGTTCTATGTAGTATTCTCGGTTTGTTCGACGCGTGTTTTGGATCTTCTAGTCTTTTAGAGACAAGCAATTTCGTTTGCAAGCATTTTTGGTTGTTTTTTTTCCCCTGGTTTATAGTGACCAGCATCATTTGTTGGATTTTCTCAAATAAATATTTTAAATTTTTATTGTGGAGAAATATTTTTTCACATTTTTATCAGAGTTTACGTTCGTCAAGTCCCACTCTGTCTGGTGAGATCCGGACATCTTGACAATATCAACACGATAATATGTTGATAGAACATATTTTGCACTTTACAAAATATTACAATAATTAATGCAGAGGAATCAAATGAGCAGATTTCTCATATTGGCGCATTTGGATGTTATGACACAAAAATTCATCATGAGGACTGGACACGACACTGCAACACTGTTGGGGGAAAGCAATGCTCCCACGCAATGACAATGCGTGAGACAAAGGTTGATGCTGTGACTGTCACTACTGGCAGACACTGCCATTGGAGTTATCATAAAACTGTCCGTTAAAGATTATGTGGTGTCCAGCATTTGAAACAAGTGGCGCGTGTCTTGTGAAAGTAGAGACTGCAGAATTAATTGTGTATTACTGCACCATAGGCAGTTGTTCAGTGTTCTAAATGTCCGTCCCGCTGAAGCATGTGGATGTGGTTTCCAAGGTAACATCTCCAGTGGCCCGGCTTTTGAGAACACTGTGCCTTGTAATGTTGGTCCCACGTTACCATAGCAAATGTCTCTGCTCAACATCGCATACTCTATAAGGGGGCTTTGTGGGCTAATGCTCCTCAGTGCAGCAAACACTGAGACAGTTAATTGAGGATTATGAAAAAAAATCAATAACCGAGTAGACAAAAAAATATATTCTGTTTCCATCCCAGCTTGCTGATTGAGGTTTTTATTTTGTGTTCATCAAATGAAATGGCAGGACATCAAGCCAGTATTTACAACAGCGTTACTGCTTCAAAACAAAAACTTTGAAGCAAGGTCAATATTAAACATTTTAACATTTTATATGATGTGTCGTATAAATATTACAGCAGCAGCATTTTATACTTTCCTACCATCTCACACAAACATTTAAAACATTTTAACTCTGCTGCTTTAAATAGAGTCCCCACCGTGCAAAGTGCCAACTGCACGAGAGGAGGAAAAATACATGCATTATACATTGTGCACAAGCGCATTGCCTTTATGGCTCAGTCTATTCCTCTGTAGAGATGATTTAACAAGAACAATTCTGCTCCGTCAGAGATATATTGTACTTTTTTCTTCATTCTGCTCTTCCCCCACGCCCAAAAAAAGGTTTCTCTTAGCTAGAAATCTAAGTGGCAAAACTCTTTGACTTCTTTTTAAACATGATATCTTTCTCATTGTCAATATTATCATCATTATCGTTATTATCAAGATTGGGATTCGTTTTATTGTTGTTGGTTTTTTTTTTTACATTGTCACAAAACATTTGGTGTTCAAAATGACTCAGACAATTAGGGGTGTGCATTGCTCCAATATAATGCAATTCAATATTCGCTTACGGTTGTAACTTTTGTCATTTTTAGCAATACTTTAACAACATGTAAAAGCTCTTCAGAGACCAATCTTTCCAAATTAATCAAATGAAAAGAACCAACAAATCATCAGCAAAAGAGCTAATGATACACAGATCAAAATTTAAGAAGAGTCAAAGTGACGGCCCTGGTAGTTGTGCTAAAGCCAGCCGATGTGGTCGTCATCAGGCAGCTCCTTTACACTTGGTTCAAAATACTGTTTGCTACCCCCACCCCCCACCAATAGGCTGGTAAAACATCATGCAGTTTAATTTGATGTGCAATGAATACTGTATCATAAATGCATTGCTGTCTATCCTCATTATTTAGCCTTATCTGGTACTCATTTTATCACACAAAAATCCCCATTTGACAATTGTCTTTAATGGTCATCAGACACGTGATCCCACTGACCTGTGTGGTTGTCAACATTTCCATAGCTATCAGAGATGTTGAAATGTTCCATTTTAGGTTTTAAATTGGCCGCCCTGTTCAGTCAGAATGCTCTATTTTATTTAGAAGCTATTGAGATCCTTGGAATGCTGCAAAAGAATGTGTTTCCTGTTAATGGCCAGAGATATGAATGATTATCACAATTTAAAGGCATACACGTATAAGTAATGCAGACATCCCCTTTTGCTTGTCCATATTAGCAATGTGAGGCAAGCTGGCGCCTTTCCCAGCTGACTGACAGGAGAGAGTGCGGGTACAACATTGACAGGTTGCCAATCAACTGAAGGGCACATATTGTACAGACCCTCACATCTTCTGTATGAGCAGTCCAGAAATCAACTTAATATGCATGTGTATAAAATGAGGGACAAAACATGGAAGCATGTGGAGAACATGCAAACTCCACGTAGAAAATGTCATTATTATCGAAGATGAATGAGTTTGGGCATAACTGCATTTTTAAGGTAAAGCGGTTGGTTCATTCAGCATTAGCTGGAAGGCAGGTATTTGTGAAGCCCTCTAATAAGTCCGAGATCAATTGAATGTTGTTGACTTATCTAAGAAGGTGTCATATTAGAGAAAGCTGTTTTGAAGGAGCGAGAAATGTAAGAGAGTTCATCAATTCATGAACAAGCCCTCCCTTCAAGAAAGCCCCGTATTAGCCTTGCCCTTTCAAATTCTAGCCTAAACGTGATGGTTTTAGACAATGCAAACAGGAAGTACATCTGAATGTGAATAGATCATTTCAGCGACAGATAGCTGCCTCTTTAATTGAGACTTTCGTAATTACATATTCAAGTATGTGCTGCACTCTCCTGCATGAGCCAATCAAGAAAGCTTTGCGCTGCCATTGGCCGCGTTATGAGGAGTTCTGTGTGAGAGTGGTAGTGGGGAGGGTGGGGTGGGGGGTGTCGAGTGGGCTGGAGCGCAGTCTCCTCTATGCTCTCCCATTTAATCACCGTAGTCAGCAGAACGAGTGGCCAGGCAGAGCAGCGCAGCATCCACCAACGCAGCATCCAGGATGACGACTGCGCTCATGGAGGAAGCAAGAGAAGGAAGTGCTGAGGAGAATGTGTAAGCGCTCCAAAGAGGAGAGCGTGAGCTGTGAAGAACGACACAGCTGGAGTAAGAGTGGGAGACGAGAGGGATCGAGGCATCGTCGCTGTCTGTCTGAGCACCACTGCAGCAGCACTAAATCTGGGGCTGTCAGAGCAGCCCTCAGCAGAGCGACAAGGGGGGGGCAAGAGGCTATTTCAAGACCCCGAATCAGCAATGGGATTCCCAAGAGCAGATCGAAGTTCACCCAGGAAGAAAGTGGATCACAAGTCCGGACGTGCCACTTCAGAGAAATAAAGACACAAGCAAGTTTGGAAGTCTCCTAGTGGATTAGTGAGTGCTGCACTGCGTCCGAGTCGGGCAACCTGCGCTGTCATCTTCCCAGGTCCTCCATCGCAGCCGTCTGGCTCCCGGTGAATGTCCTTTCTGCGCGCTCTTCCACTGCTCAGCAGTTGAACACACTCATGGTCGATGCCAAGGGAAGGAACATGAAATGTTTGACTTTCTTCTTAATGCTGCCTGAGTCAGTCAAAAGCAAGTCAAGCAAAAGCTCCAAGAAGGGGAATGCCAGTGGCAGCCCCAAGCTGCCTCCAGTCTGCTATGAGATTATCACTCTGAGGAACAAGAAGAAGAAGAAGATGGCAGCGGACATATTCCCCACCAAAAAGACGGCACCTGCCACCACAGTGCAACAGTACCAGCAGCAGAACCTCAACAACAATAACACCATACATAACTGTAACTGGCAAGGACTCTACTCTACCATCAGAGAAAGGTAGGCAACCGCAGCAGCCATACAACAGCAGACACATTTATGGTTCCTCGACAAGGAAGAAAGAAACATCATATAAAAATTCATCTGCCGGAGTTATTCACGTTGACACCACCTTTGTGCCTGCAGACTTTGACGCTCTGACAGAGGCTGGACGGGCATGAGGTGGACTTTATATGCAAAACAGGCACAGATTGTTCTTTCCTAAAATATTTACTTTGGCCGCATGGCAAAAGATTCCAGCTGTCCGGTGCAAAATGTTTTTTTTTTTTTTGGACTGGGCTTTGTTGTTGTCTCTCCAGAACATTTTGTTTACCTACCACAGTGCTCCTCTGCTCAATAATACATGAACACAGCTTCATTGTTGGGCCTTTTTGTTGACAGCTTTCGTTTTTCTCTCATTTGTGAAACGTCATACTTTGTGCAACCCTACATTTCATAGTCAAAGAAGAAGAAAATGCATAAGCAATTCCTTGTTCAAAGATATAGCAAGTCATCCCAATATTCTGGTGCTTTACTTTTTTCGTCACGTTTAAATTGCCTTACTTTTGGCTTACACTTACGCCATACAAATTCTCTTTCAATGTGTTTTCTCTCTTTTCGTATTTTCAGAAATTCCGTAATGTACAACAATGAGCTGATGGCAGATGTTCACTTTGTGGTGGGTCAGCCTGGAAGGACCAAGCGCCTGCCAGGACACAGAGTAAGAATTTTATTCGTCAATTAAGTGAAAAACAACATCAGCATTTCATAAACCTTGCTCATCACTTCATGGAACTCAAAACCTTTGTGCACCACTCTCACTTCGGCACCACGTGCAGTACAGTATGCTTATTCGAGAGTCAATTATTTATGTAAATGAGTCTTTATGTAAAGAAGGAAGTGGGGTTAGTCCCTATTCGTTCCGCACAAGAACATTTGACATTTTTGGGTCTCCTTTAGAATTTGTAGGGCGCAATTACTGCTTTCAACTTTAATCTAAAACTACACAGCCACAACTCAAAGCTCGCTGCAATCACAACGGGTGGATAATCAGAATATATTCTGAATTTGCAACACAATGTATTTATAAGGAGCAGTCTTTATTATAATCAAGCCTATTTTCAACTTGGATGCTCGTCGAGAATGTTTTTTTTTTTTTTGCCATCCGGCGTCTTAGTCTGATTTCCCCTCTCAAGCCTTTGTGTTCCAAGATGTTACAATAAATGATTAATTACACATTATGTCCGGACAATGGGCATCACTGAAAAACACTATTTGAATGTACAATTCACTTCAAGTGATAATTTTTTTTCTGTGAAAAGCACACAGCTGACTCCTCTGTATTTTCAAATGACCCAATGTGAGGTTTTTTGGTTTTTTTGGGTATTTTTCCATGATTATATGAGACCTAGATTCATAATCTGTAATTGCTGCAGTTATGGAGGGACATGTTGGATGACTTGACTGCACTTAAAAGCTGAAACATTATGCCAGTTGAATTTAATGACGGTTAATGCAGCCTTTTTTTTTTAATCATCTTCATTTGGCACTTATAGCCAAAAGCCAATATAGCCAAGATCATTACAATTGACCTCACTTTCTGGGGGAAAAAAAAAAAATCTTTAGTGTCTGTATATGCTCGTGTTGGAACAAAGATTGGGTTCACTGTATTTTGCCCACTCGTATTAAGAGTACCCCCAACAGATGAGCTGAATATGTAGCGTCGTTCATGGATTTGTTCTCATTTCTAAAATTAGCGTTAGCATTAGGTTACAGCCGATTCAGTCAAGCTGTGATTAATCATTAATTTCAGGAAATAGAATTTTCACTATTCAATGGTGCATTTGGATTCATTGTATGTCTATCAGATGCAATCTTGTTTGTTAGAAACAAGCCTCTTCATCCTGAGGGTAAATACCGCTCTATCTGGCTGAGCACTGCTCATTATAAGGGAAACCGAACAAACTCAACCTTCAGTAATTACCACTGGGGAAATCGTTCAATAGCTGTGCCTTTAAATACATAGTAGCACAGTGTTGTATTCAAGTGAAATTACAACTAATCAAGTTTATAATGTCAAAGTGTCTCTTATTTAAATCACATATCATGTGAACCAATTAATACGTGTCTTTTTCCATTTTCTCACAGTATGTCTTGGCTGTGGGCAGCTCAGTATTTCATGCCATGTTTTATGGTGAACTGGCTGAAAACGATGACGAGATTCATATTCCAGATGTGGAACCAGCTGCCTTTCTGGCCATGTTAAAGTAAGGATCTTCTCTTCTGTACATTTCTACCATTGACCTTTTGTCATATGGTCTTTATGCTCACGGAATAAGATTTGAAACATTTCTCTCAGTCAACGTCACGGCTGGATTGTCTTCTTGAATCTTTCATATGTCACACTATCAAGGATTTAGTGACTAAACAGTCCTGTTGATTTAATATGGTGGTTGTATTGTACAGTCCGACAGAAGGGCACTGAATCATACCGGGAGCTGTTTAAAATATTGTAGTACTTAATTAAGCAAAGCAAATAGGATTATGAAGTTTACTGACACGAAAAGGATGTGGAGTTTTACACCACAACAGACCACAATGATATAATCCACATATTCTTTAAATGAGCAATTCTCTGACAGTTTCAATCAGTAGGCCCACTCGCATAAAATTAAAATGTTATGAACAGTGACTGTGTATATGAACACATCAAACATATTTGAGTGGATGGAGTCATGAATCCAATATTTTTGCTTGTGAAGGCACAGTGGTACAAGGATTTATGAGTTTTATTGGTTCCGTGACCTAGATTGTAACTCAAATTACTCGTAAAATGCAACCTCGATTTACGAGAGACCAGCATATGAGCTCTTCCAGGTCGTAGTTATTGCTTGGTTGACTTTTTGTCTTGTGTGGTGAGAAAACATTCAAGGTACGAACTCTAAATGGTGGCATCAAACTGCACAACAAGCAGCAGATAGTGAACAATTCTTTTCAAGAAAGCCCAAGTGCTTCAATTAAACTGTTTATTGCCATCCCGAGTTGAAGTTTAAACATAAAACGAAGAGAATTGCACATTGTGTATTTCATCAAATTATGTAACTTACGAAAGTCCACTCACCGAATCCTAAAGCACAATTCAAATGGCAGAGATAGGCTAAAGAAACTAATATTGATGTTGTCGTAGTTACAGTACAATGCTTTAGGCAATGCACATTTCAACACAAAAGCTACAGCAACACAGAGCAATAGGCAGATAATATAACAATACTCACAAGCATGTATTCTTTATCTTCTGTAAAAATTACTATTACTGCATCTTCCTGAGGGGTTGGGAAACTTTTTATGTACTATGTGTGTCTGGATTTTACTGCCCCGTGGTAGCCAAGATGGGTACACTAACAGGAGGACAATCTGAATGGGCAGTGAAGCTATCCAGCTGTTGTTTTCTGTTGTTTTAGAAACTACAATACTGTAGAATGTTTTTGTTTTTTTTTTTACTTTTTAAAAATCACAGTTAAAAGTGCTTGATTTTTGTGGGGCCAGAACGGAGTAATGCCATTTCCATTCATTTCAAAAGAGAAAGATGACGTGAGATGCAAGTGTTTTGAGTAACAAAAGTGGTCGGGGAACACATGAAAGGCAAATCAAGGCTCACATGTCCAATCAACTTTCACCAATGAAAAAAAAATAATGTCAAATGAAAGGACATTAATCCGCTGAAGCCCCCAAAAGACAGTCTTTGTTATGGAGACAGATGTGTGTGTTTGAGTTGCCTTTAAGTGGCACAGCCTCGTGAACGACGTGAGAAGCTAGGCGTCCGTCAGTCAAGGTGCCACTGTGGAGCTTCAGTCCTTGCTTCCAAAGTTGCATGCTTTCCAGTACAATGTAATACTGTAGTTCATCACAGCAAACGGCATGTTTGTGTCAACAGGTACATCTACTGTGACGAGATTGACCTAAGTGCTGACACAGTCTTAGCCACTCTCTACGCTGCTAAAAAGTACATTGTACCCCACCTGGCACGTGCCTGCGTGAACTTTCTGGAGACCAGCCTGAGCGCCAAGAACGCCTGCGTGCTGCTCTCCCAAAGCTGCCTGTTCGAAGAGCCCGAGCTGACTCAGCGCTGCTGGGATGTGATTGACGCCCAGGCCGAGCTGGCGCTCCGCTCCGAGGGTTTCTGCGACATCGACTCCCAGACCCTGGAGAGCATCCTTCAGCGAGAGACACTCAACGCTAAAGAGATCGTTGTCTTCGAGGCGGCACTCAGCTGGGCTGAAGCAGAGTGTCAGAGACAGGAGCTCACCTCGTCCACTGACAACAAGAGGAAGGTTTTGGGCAAGGCCATGTACCTGATACGCATCCCCACCATGGCTCTGGATGACTTTGCCAATGGGGCGGCCCAGTCGGGCGTGCTGACCCTTAATGAGACCAACGACATCTTCCTTTGGTACACAGCTGCCAAGAAGCCTGAACTTCAGTTTGCCAGCCAGCCAAGGAAGGGCCTGACGCCCCAGCGCTGCCACAGGTTCCAGTCCTGCGCCTACCGAAGCAATCAGTGGCGTTATCGGGGCCGCTGCGACAGCATCCAGTTCGCTGTGGACAAAAGAGTTTTCATCGCCGGTTTCGGACTCTACGGCTCCAGCTGCGGGTCAACCGAGTATAGCGCCAAGATAGAACTCAAACGCCAAGGAGTGCTGATGGGACAAAACCTGAGCAAATACTTCTCGGATGGCTCCAGCAACACTTTCCCCGTGTGGTTTGAGTACCCGGTGCAGATCGAGCCTGATACCTTCTACACCGCCAGTGTGGTTCTTGATGGCAATGAGCTCAGCTACTTTGGACAGGAAGGCATGACAGAGGTGCAGTGTGGGAAGGTGACATTTCAATTCCAGTGCTCGTCAGATAGCACGAATGGCACAGGGGTGCAAGGAGGTCAGATTCCTGAGCTTATCTTCTACGCCTAACGTTTGCACTTGAGATGAACAACGAGGACTTTGTGTAGTGTGGCCTGGTATTTATTTTTTCTACCACTGTTATATACTCTTTGACTTATGAAAAAAAAACATCTTAAGTGTGTCATGTGTAATTTGATGACTGGTTTCCCTGATGAAGGCTAGAAATATCTCAAATGTTGGCGTGCAGAAATATACTGGAGAAAATAATGAGAAATCTATCCTGCACTTGATGTGCATGTACATAGGAATATATGTAAATTGTTAAATGTTTATGAGGGCACACTCATGTCTGAGGATGACCTCAGAAATAGCTTTTATGATGAATAGCTACAGTACACTTCTTATTTCCATCCATGTTTGCATATATAGCAACGCTACATCACATTCTTCTGTATTCTCTAATAAGTATTTCATGCGATTATCTGTCTGGATTGTCAGCATTATAATGGAGGGGAATAAAAATACATAGACTTACAGTCAAAGCACTGTGTTTAACACTCATCAAGCATTTGTATTTGAGTGGTCGTGCTGCTTTTTGGTACTTTGAATCTACTAACGATGAGAGGTCTTAGATTAGAGAGCACAATGAGACACTTGTTTCTCACTGTAGCATGTTGCTCTGCACTTACAATCACCCCTCTCACTATAACACCATCAGTGTTGTTATGCCCGCAGTAAACATACATAAATGATCATTAAAAAGTGAAGTTATCCCCATTCACGTCGTATTGCATTGCAGCCTAATGTGTACTGCTAATTGTTTTTGCACCTTAGGTTTGTTTCACAGGGACAAGATCAATAGTGGATTGGTGTGTGTGGGGCGGGTGGGGGGAGCACATGTAGAGTGTGTGTACTGTGTTGCAGCATTGCACTGATGTTTTGGAACCAGAGGTTATTTTTTTCAGTTCTTCCAGATATTTTGGGGGACTCAAATTTAAAATATGGCATAAAAACATCCACGTTAGTCTGATGAGGACGAAAGATGGTGTTTACAGGGGGGGTGACTACTGAATGTGGATGATTGTTGATGAAGCAAATAAAGAACAACAAAGCTACTCACTGGGCCTCTTTGAATTCTCATTTTTGCCTAGGAAATTTTATTTCCTAGCCTATCAAATTCTACAAATGTTTTGGAAAGGTGCCTGGATGTAACTTCAAATCTCACAGGTTCCTCCTAGTCACCTTTCATGAAGGGCTAGTTATTTACGACAGCAACAATTCAACAAGCTCGAGCAATACTCTCCATCACGTCAATTATGAAAAATGACGATGGATTCGTTTGAAGTAGTGCTGCCCTTTCATATGTTGGAAAAGAAGCCTTCACACATCCAGTATGTGCTTCCTCAACGTCATTAAACTTATGATTATTCCTCCCAATTTTTTTTATTTGCACCTATACTTCCACATAATTCATCCAATTCACATCATTCCGATTTGAACATATTCCAAAAATTTACCCCGTGGTGGCTTTCCATTCCTTTCCATAAACGACAGATGATACTCTATTGACACTTGATA